>APFE030171948.1:6453-68752 GCA_000404065.3 Pinus taeda
AACTTATCTGTTGAAGATTCCACATGGGAGGATGAGAATTTTATACAGAAGCATCCAAAACTACTCAAGCATTGAGGATAACACTTTTTTGAAGGAGAGGGGCATATTAGGTCCCTATAATATTAGTGATTGCCCCATTACTATTGTAGCTGTATCCCTTATTAATATTTTTGTGCCCCTATTGTCCCCGTATTGTTATTACTGTGCCCCATAGAATCCCTCTATTGTTTTTTTTGTGCCTTTATATTATTATTGTTAGGTCGGCTGGGTTATACTGTGACTCCTTAGACTCCTATATATAGAAAGGAGGTTCTATCATTTGAATCATCAAATATTCATTCATTTGTGTAATGTAAAGGAGGTTTCCCCCTCAAAGAGGCTGAATTCTAAGGCGTTGATCTATCTTTTCTATCTTTTTGTGAGTTGGTTTCATAACATGAAGAAAGAATTGAGAATTGGGTAAGCATCTGGTTTTCGATACTCTTTGAGTATGTGGTAGGGAATCCAATAGGTAAAAGTACTCAAAGAGGAAATTCCTTGAGGATGTGTTAATCCAAGACAGGAATTGCCCTAGAAGGACATACCTTGTACCGGGTGGGGTATGTTCCTTGAGAGACAATGATGATGGTGTCTATCAGTCATTATCTCGCCAACATTGTGCTCTGATCTTGTGGAGAAATAGAGTCATCAGTTAGGGCATTGCTATGTGATAATGTTGGTTGGTATGATGAGATACAATGAGATAAGTTGAATTAATAGCTTATGATATGGATTACCAATCTAACTCTTATTATGAGAATTCTTTAGTATGAGAATGTCTAAGTACCATGTATGTACTATGAATACCTCCTTAGTTAACAGGGAGTGTTGAAATATGTAACTAGGTTTGGTATTCGTAATGTCTATTGTAATCATGATTTTTTGTATTTGATGAAAAGAGAAAAAAAAATTTATTATTTCAATTCTTGATGCATGGGTTTCATGATGAAGGTAAATTTATTTGTAGGACAAGCATGCATTGAGCGCTTTTAGGTTTGTCATAGAATTATGAAGTCAAAAGATTCATCATCATACATGTAAGACCCCTTTGAGCATCTTTTATTATGTAAAAGAAATTTATTTGAGTCATAAAATACCCTCCAAGACCTTGTCAAAGAGTTGCAACAATTCAGCCTCATGGAGGAAATTAATACCCTGGAAATCTTATATATAGGAGACGTTAGATCTCATTTGGAACACACATTCAAGACATATGAATAAGCAAGAAAAAGGGTTCACTTTTAAAAGGAGGAAATCCTAAGGCAAAAAAAGTTCAAGAAGAAATATAGTCAAAAGTTTTGGGTCTTTCTCTCTCTCTTGTTGGCATTAGGAATTATGTGTTGTCCTTGATGGCAACCTACTTGATGAGTTGTCCTTTTATGGCAATCTAATTGATGAAGATGTAAATAGGATGTGTCTACAAGTGACAAAGAATTTGATCAAAGGCATGTCAATTTAGAGGCAGAGGAATGACAAAGTTGAAATTTCAAGAAGTATACGTAGGTTCTATTAAGAAAATTCACATACACACGCGGGTATGAAGAAGCAAAGGCGTGTACAGTTTCCGAACCATGGTATTCTAAATACCAGGGGTCCTTACCATGGTATTTCCCTATGGTATTGAGCCAAGTTACGGATTTTTTGATCCCGTCTAAGAAAACCATCTGTTGGAGTATGGTTTTGACCTATGGTATTGAATAAAGGTTAAGCTATATAAGAAGATGAAGATCAAAGTGACGGGTGTGCAACTGATGAAAATCTTATGAATAGTTAGACCTTAGGAAAATATGCATGTAATGGGATATTGATGTTTTTCTTAATCTAAAACTAAGTATGCACCCGAAAATCTGATGATGAATTAGATCCAATAGATCTAAGATGACAATCTTGATTATGAGGTGATTTGATCTATGTTGATAGTGTCTTGACGCGCTATTATTTTTGTATGCGGAGATCTGGGTATGTCTGAAGCTATGTGTTGCAACAAAGGTTTGATTTTGAAATTGCAGATCTATATGCATGTTTTATAGTCTACAAGGCGTGTACACACGTGGGTGTAATACTGGTAAGTATCGTATACATAGGTTTGTTTCTTGAAAAGCACCTATGCACGCAAATATGCTTTAAGGAAAGCACGTTCAAAAAGTATGGTTTTGATGAGAAGGATGTCTGATCAATTTATTCAATCTTACTGTGTTTTGGTTGTCTGCCAATGAAGTCTTCTTGATGATTTGGGCTTAACAATAATGTTTAAAAGATGAATTGACTGATTGAGGAATGATGAAGATACTTTTTGTTTGTGATTGAAGTTCAGTGAAGGTTTTGTGATTGTTTCAGAATGATGTAGTGGATCTGTATATGATTCTATATTTGGTTCAAAGTGATAGTGGTTATGTTTTCAAGATTCAGTGATTTAAGACCTATACGCGGGTATGCTTCATGGAAAGCGCATACACATGCGGGTTTGCTATTGTAAAGTAGCGTATATATTTTGATAAACGATTGATCAGGATTTGCAGTACCAAAATCTGGTTTTTTTGATGTGCAATATGTTGATTGGTATTTGGGTTACAGTGATATGATTGTTCTGGTTGTTTAAGTTGATTGATTTGGGTTTTAGTTGAATGGTTGAGTTTTGGTTGATTTTGTTAATTCGGTTGGGTTAGAGATTATTTGTTGTAGAGATCAATTTTCATTTTTGATAATTGGTTTTGGGCTTTAATGTTGGTAGTGGGTCCAATCTGGAAATTTGATGAAAGGTGGCCTACAAGTTGTGGTGTGTTGTAGTAGGTAGATTTAGTATGAAAAATTATGAAACGTAGTCTCTAGAAGAGTTTAGGTATGGAACCTTCAATGAGGGACTTGAATCTTCCTTCCAGTGGTAGCTAGTAGATCAGATCAAGGGGTTGGGGCTCCCTTCCCGTGGGTGTCGGTAAATGATATCAGGGGATTGGTGCTCCCTTCTAGTTGGTGTTGGAGAACGAGCGAAGGTTGTAGCCTTCTACAGGTGTGTGCCTGCATGCTGGTATGAGTATGTGCCAGTATAAGATTGTAAGAAGTTTTTCTTTATATTAAAAAGAAAACAGAGACGACGACAGTGGTGGTTTTTTCCCACATTGGGTTTCCACCTTAAATCCTGGTGTTCATGTGTGTTGATTATGTGTGATGGTTTATTTTGTTCTTACTGCACATGGTTACTGTTTATATAATGTTGAATGAAGTATTGATGCACTGGCTTAAGATAAACCAAAGTTAAATTAACCGAAAAGTATGTTTTACTGGATATATGTTAGTTGTATGAATAACATTCGTGTACACATGCGAGTTACCTTTAGTAAAGTCGTGTATAGAAATCAGGATATGAAATTGAAAAGGTTAATGGTCTGAAAATATTGATTCACCCCCCCACGCCTCGATATTTTTCCCAATAATTGGAATCAAAGCAGGACCTTTGGCATAAGCTTGATCGCTTGAAGGAGAGTCATCAAGATGAGTAGTCACGAAGGAGTATTTTCCATTAGACCTCCTATATTTAATGAAACTAACTTTTTCTTTTGGAAACTTAGGATGAGAGCATACTTGTAGGCACTAGGAGCTGATATATGGGAAATCGTTGAAAGTGGATATGAATATCCGGTCTCTATTCCTTCAAATACTGCAGGAAAGAAACAATATGAAACCAATGCAAAAGTTGTAAATTCCATCTTGGGAAGTCTGGCCAAATCTGAGTTTGTGAAGGTAATGCAGTTGAACACAGCGAAGGGACTGTGGGATAAGATTATCCAAAGTTATGAGGGCGACACCAAGGTAAAAATCGATAAACTTCAAACATTCAAAATACAATATGAAACATTGAAAACGCATGATGATGAAATCACTGCAGTATTTTTTCTTGGAGTATATTAAATTGTTAATTCCATGAGAAATCTTGGTGAAGAAATAAAAGATGCTACTATTGTTGAAAATATTTTGAGATCATTAACTCCAAAGTTCGACTCCAAAGTATCTGCTATTGAAGAAATGCAGCATCAGAAAAGTCTCAAACTTGATCAACTCCATGGAATATTGACAATATTTGAGTTGAGGAAAGGTGGTCCTTCAGACATGAGAGAAGCAATCTTCAAAGCTACTACAAAAGGGAAAGAAAAGGAAGAACCAGGTTATTTATCAGAAGAAGAAGAGGCAAACTTCATAAAGAAACTCCAAGTGGGTACTGTAAGATTCAGAGGTAAGCTTCCTTTCAAATGTTTTGCTTGTGGTAGAGGTGGTCATTATGCTGTTAAGTGTCCCTATAAAGAAAATCAGGAAAAAGGAAAAAAAAATAAAAAAATAAATAGGAAAAGGTTCTAAAATAAAAGAAGTTTTTATACACATGAAGACAATGATAGTTTTTCAAATGGTGAAGAAGGTGAGTCTGATCAAGATTTTCACTTACTTATGGAATTTGAAGATAAAATTAATAATGAGTTTGATGGCCTAGGAGAAAATGGTACTTTTATTGAAAACTTTGATAGGAATATATCAGATGCAGTGACAGTTACAAATGTCAACAACTATTCAATTTTGGGAGCTACATGCTTTCTATTGATCAAGAATGAAGAAGATGAAGCATCATCAGGTATGGGTTTTTGTTCAAAATGTGATCCATTTTATTTTCTATGCAACAATGATAGAGATGGTGATAGTGAAACCACTGAGCTTGCACTTATGGGTAAAAGTGAAAGTAAGCACTCTAAAGAGAAAACATATTCAAAAATGATGTCTCTTGAAATAACAGATCAAGGCAAGTTACAATCAATGGACAATGAAGATGTGCCTATGCTAAGAAAAGATAATTATCAAAAATGGAAATGAAATATGAAGGATAATCTGGCATCTAGTGTGCAATGGTTACACCAAGTTTCCTCCACTAGACAAGGAAGTGCAAAACGACAGTAAGACTTTGAGTAATGCCTTTTGTAGCATATATGATTCAATATTGAATAAGGTTATGCAGTATACTATTGCAAAGAAAGTGTGGGATAAGCTACAAGAAATACATGAAGAAGTCCCAAAGAAAGATTTCTCAGGTAATCTTATATCTAACAATGTGACAAAAATGACAGATGGAGTTGCTGATTCAAAAGAAGACAGGTTAGAAGAAAATTTTGATCTTAAAACAAAACTTGATCTTGATTTGAAAAATATTGGTAATCTTAATGATAGGTTGCATTCTTATGATAACAAGGACAGTGCTAGTATGGTATCTAACCAATATTGTGAAGGTCTTGAAGCTGAGGTCGTCTCTCTTAGAGAAAATCTTGAAAAATCAGATAAGCGGAATGGAGAACTACTTCAAGCATTTTAAGAACAAGAAAATGGGTTGAAAGAATAGATCCTCAAATTAAAACAACAAATGGAGGAAGGAAGAAAGATTGAAAAAGTTATGAAGAAGCAATATCTAGAAAAGGAAAAGAAATATCTAGTTGAGGTAAATATCGTAAAAGGTAAATTAGAAGAAAAATATAAACATTTGTGATTTCAAGATAGTACTAAGATTTTGGATAATATTCTTAGTAGTCAATGGTCTCCTACCATCAAATCTGGTCTTGGTTTTCATAAACCTGTTGAAGGAGAATCTAGTTCACAAGCTGAGGCAAGGAATTCTAATGCAAAATTTGAAATGCTCAACAAAGATATAAGAAGTCAACCCCATCAACAACCAAGGAAAGAAAATCTTCAAAGAAAATCATTTACTCCTAACTATAGTGCTGTCTTGATGGGCCCTGACCCAGGTTCAATGTTAATTAGCCAACTGAATCCCTACACTACTGACCCTTTCGGCATCAATCTGCGGAGCGCTGATTGAAGTCTCACTCAAAGTAGTATGGGGGGATGCAAGAACCAAGTTTCCGCACCCTAAGATAGTTGTGATGTCATTTTATACCCTAACCCTTCCTTCGCACAAACATATAAGACCTTTAGGGCTTATCAATGTACTTCTTTTATTCGGCTTTAAACCCTTCGCGAAGGTCTTTGATCGTCCTTCGCGGACCCTAAATAGTCAATTCAGACACTTACACACCTCTGTAATTACTCTTACTTCTATTTCTACCCAGATTAGCTTAAGTATTGGTTAATTTCAACATGTATTATCATTATCTTCATGTAAACAGATATTCTTACTTGCATTCATATGACAAGGTAAAACACATAGATTCGCGCATCAATATAACATTAAATCATAAACCCAGTGTTCAATATAACATAAACACAACATTCATAACAGAAGTAAAATAGCTCATACACAGATATCTCCAGAATAATTCTCTTTATTGATGGTTCAGATCTTCAGTACAAACTCTAACTTCCCTGCACACACAGTTGCAGGGGTCCGTGCACTCCGCTGTGGACTTCTACCCTAGGCCTCTATGCACTCAGCTGCAGAGCCTCTTCCTACACTAAGACACTTTGCTCTTAGTTCTCACAGACCCATTACATTGATCAATTGCTCCAAAAATTTACTAAGAACTAAACTGCCTTAGACTCTTCTAAGACTCCTTTTTATACATTCCCATGGTCTGCGGACCAAGGGTGAACCTCATCAAGCCAACACAAGCTATCTAAACTAAGGGTGGAAATCCTTTTTGACTGTTTACATCTTTGTGCTACACGACCACAAAATGCGGAGAATTTACATTCTTTATACAAAACTTGGGCCTTTAGCCCCAAAACTTGGGCTTTTAACCCAAAAATTGACCCTAGGGGACCCGTTCCCAACATATAAAAGTGTCAATCAATTTTCTCCTCTGATCAATAATGTTTAATGTTCTATCTGACATATTATGGACATGTTGCAGCCAATTGTAGAAGTAGAATGTTTCAAGCTAATAACCGTCTCACAGAAATATCATCAGCTTCCAGGTACTTTAAGGGATATTGTTTTACTTGCAATATGTTTTGTCACAAAGCCATTGATCGCAATAGAAGGAATATGAAACACGTAAGATGTTATGCTTGTAACAAGTTTGGGCATGTGGCAAAAGAATGTAGGAACAAGTCTATGGATCATCGCAGACAACATGGTAAGCAACCAGATAAGAACATTAATGTTAGAAGACCTGAAAAAGATGGATCCACCAACATTTCTTATAATAAGCAGGAAGAAGAAGAATAGATAAGGTGTGGTCTTGCTCTTTGCTCATTTAAAGATGAAGATGAATGGTACATAGATAGTGGATGTTCTCATCACATGACTGGAGATAAGAGTAAAATGGAGTCTCTGAGGGAACCAACATAGTAATGTTATTCTTGGAACTAATGTTTCAGCAAAAGTTCTAGGACAAGGTAAAGCCAAAATTAATAAAAATGGAGGAGCACCTGATGCTTTATTGTTTCAAGGGCTAAAGCAGAATATTCTAAGTGTAGGTAAAATGGCAAATATAATTGTGTTTACATCAACAAAGTGCAAGGTTCCGAATGAATTAACTAGAAAAGTCATAACAAGAGGATATATAAATCCAAACAAATTATATGTATTTGAAGAATGTAATTCTCTAAATATGAGAAGGATTCAAACTCAGAGTAAAAGAAGATGGTTCCTATTGCAGTCCCTTATTCTTAAATGAATATTTCTAATAGTGATTGTAGAAGTAGTGAGGGGTACTTGATCAAAGATGATTATTAGGTCCTCAGAATCAGTGATGTATAATCGCAGGGGGAGTAATACATGTTTTGTATTGATGATGATTCCCATGGTTGTTTTTTATTTTCATGTTTCTTATACTACTGATAATGCCTTTGGTGTAGTAACAGTAAACAGGTACAGACATAACAGACTCATGGGGAGATGAAGGTGTGAAATTTCAGTATTTCACTTTCTGTACGCGGATCTTATAAAGAAAATTCACGTGTATATGCAATTTTTGAACTGAATAGTCGTGTATATCTTGGTATGATGAAGAAACAATGGGACAGATTTAGGAAAAGGGTCTGATATGCTTCAGTCAATTATTGTTTAGCTTTCATGTTCTGATGGTTGATGATTACAGTCTATTATAAGTTGATGGGTGACTGATTGATGAAGATAATTTGATGTCCTAATTGATGGATGAGTTGATGTGATCAGATCTAACAGTGAACAGTTGGCATAGGTTCAAGGGGAGCATTTGTTATGCTTCTAATAATGCATTATTGGCATTATGTTTGGTTGGTACGTAATAATGCTTATCAATGGTGATGATGCTTATGTTGTTGTAGTTTTTAAATGATGCATCATGCCATGTTGCGGTCATGGATTGCCTATGATGAAATCATGGATTATACTTGTATATTGCTTGAGTCACATAGTTTTTATGATACTACTTGTTAATGCCTAAATCTACCTCAGGCTGAAGCAAGGCAGGTCTAGGGTAACATCAAACCACGCTTAACCTGGTAGCTAGCCCTACCAGGTCGGGAGAGGACTCTCTCCTTATCAATCTCAATTAGAATATTGGCAACTAGGGCTTGATATGACTGAAATGAATGTTGATTTTAGGCTAGATATAGTAGATTAGGGTTTCTGGTTTGATTTTAGGTTTTGGTTGCTGGATCAATTAGAGAAGGCAGATTAGGTCTAGGAAATCAACTAAGGCATACAGTCATGTCCTGTGGGGTGAGGTAGACAAGAGTTTATGTACTAGAAATGGATTGAGATGGTAGAGTAAGACAACTGAGGAGTTGAGGAGGGCATAAGAAACTATGAATCCTATTCAAACAGTGAAAACATTGAAAACCAAATGCATTCCCAAGACAAAGCACTGTAAATCTAGTGTATTTTGTCTATTCACCTTGATTCATTTAGTTTAGAAGAACAAGAGAGATGTGGATACATATAAAACATTATAAAAACTCATTACAAAGAAAAAGCAATACATAAACTCACTGTCACAAGATTCCCACAAAAATAGCTATAAAACCTGGTTTTATTCCTTGCCAAACTGTTGATACAAAATGTTCAATGAGTCCAACACTTCTGCCAAAGTCCAACCCTTACAAATGACTAAGAAATTACATAATATAGGCAAGGAATCCACTCATGCTAGCTATCAGGGTCGAATCCATGAGAAAATGGGTGGTCTCAACCATATCTAAACTAGGAACACAAAAGTAGGCAGTGGAACAACTTGCCTCTAAAACTTAGGAAACCAATTCATTACAGTTCAAAACCACTTGGAATTTGATGTATCTAACCTATGAAGTGATTTTCATCAATACTTACATTAAATACATGCATAAATTTACCAAGGAAAGAAGAAAATTCAACCATTGAAGAAACTGGGCGAAATTTTGAGTTTTAGGCAAAATTGACAAAATTTCCCTGATGTGCAGCGCCCTAAGCCTGATGCACAGCGCCGCTTCAAGGCTACTTTTGGAGGCCTTCTACTCATCCAAATAAGGCCCAAGATAGCCTTCTGGAAAGCCCTGTCTGTCTCGTTTTTGCAACATTTTGAATTTTTTGATTTGGAGGTCATTTTCCCCCTCAAAAGTGGATTCTCCGAAGACTGGTTCATGTGTGTCCAAAAAGTGGCAGAGAGGGCACTTTTTGAGTGTTTTTTGTCCTTTTGGTGGCCACGATCTCCTCCAAATTTGATGAAATTTTCTGGGTTTGGTTTTTTTTTCATGCTGAATCTAAAACTACAAGCCATTTGGCAAAAGAGTGAGCCAATCCAATGTGCGGTGCCGGTGGCGCTACGCATCAGCTGAAATTTCCTATGTTGCAAAATTTGATGCGCAACGCCCTTTTGCATACCAATTTTGGAGGCCTTCCTAGTGTCCAAATTGGTTGCAAGATATCTCATTGGAAATATTATTGAGTCTACTTTCCAAAACATCTTGAATTTTTAAATTTGGAGTTCATTTTCCCTGTCAAAAGTCAAATATCTCAAGACTGGTCAAATGTGCAAAATGAGGCTGCCTAAATGCAGAGTGCTATTGTAGTCAACTTTTGAAGGTCTTCCTCAACTCCAAATTGAACTCATGATAGCTCATTGGAAATATATTTGTGTCTAGTTATCATTTCACTTATCAAGCAAGTAATTTGGCCAACGAAGCTAGGAGAAATATTGAATTTCCCAAGGCCACTCCAGAGGTGCAACAACCCTCCTGAGGCAACTTTATTTTTGACATTTCTCTAAAACCATGACACCTGTGTAAAACATGAAGGAGTTTTTTCTTCCTTGGCCTATTATGGACAAAAATCTCTTCACTTTTGCCAAATTCATTTTTTCTTGCTCAGAAACACCATTTGAGTAAAACCTATCCCGATGTGTGGAACGGGGGATTTGTCGAAATGAAGTGAAATGAAGGGGATAAGGGGCTTCTAAATTCTTGAGAAAGTTTTGGGAATTAGGGAGGGATGTTAGGAAGCAGGGGAAAGTGAAATTTCAAATGTTGAGTGAGGTGAAGGGGTTCAAAAGGGAAAATCACAGGCCTAGCCTAGAAAATTGTCAAATTATAGCAAGAAGCTAGGGTTTGTGGGAAAATGATGAATTTGAGGGATATCAATGATGGGAAGTGTTTAGTAAGGTACATTAAGGATAGGAGAAGGTGAATGAGCATCAAGATACAAGTTTTGTTTATGATTTGACCATCCAATAAAAATAACCTTCAAAACCCTATGAGAGGGAAACGAGGCTTACCCAAGTACAACTGAAGCATGAACAAGGTGTAAAATCACCCATTGGAACCTGAAATGATGATGACAACTCTTTGAATGATGGTACACTCTGCTGAATGGTGACATGGACTGACATTTGGAAAACTTTGGAAGGAGTGAAAACAAACCCTAGACCTAATACCAGTGACCAAATTTTACTTGAAAACTCACTAAAATGACAAAATTTTACTTTGAAACCCTAAGACCACTTTGCAAGAGCATATTTGATCACTGGTGGAAGGCTTCAAAGACTAACACTAACACTACTGATCAGATTTATGATGATTCTTTTGATAATGCATATGGTAAATCTGGTATGTTTGTTACATGGTGATCTATATAAATTCAAGGAGATAAACAGAGATTGATCTGATGAATGTCTCTCATTACTTTTATGTTGTTGTCATGCATGATGTGCATATGGTGCAGCTATGGATGATTATGCCTATAGTGCTTGGCTCTAACATGTACATGATAAATTGCACATGGTATATTGTTTGAGGATTGTTGCTTTTGATGGTATCAAGGAGATGAGTTACTAACAAAGTTTGAAAAATGATGGTGAGCTCATGGTTTTCTTTTCTCATTGATGAGAAGCTAGATACATAATGCTATCTCTATGATGGATTAATTATAGATAAGGATATTATGAATGATTACTTAAGTTGCATAGTTCTTCTTGCATGAAGAAAATGGGACAAGAAACTAGTGTTACTGTAGGTTTCATGAAGACATGGCATACTTAGTCTCATATTGATGATGTTAAGGAATGATGATACTTCTCCCTATCTTACTTTATGATGACATGCTTGATTCTCACATATTTTGATTGATGCATAAGTTGCTAAATCATGGTTGATTCTTATCAGATGTGGGATGTTAGAAAACTCCCTAGTAATGATACATGTTTGATATGTTGGGGAAAGAACATGTAGTTCTTGCTATGATGATGATGTTGTTGATGATATGTGAAGATATGGTTATTACTTCTTCGAGATGTGCCATATTCTTAGTTGATGCATGAAAAGCTATGCTTTGATGAACAAGATTACAACTTTTTCTACTAAGGTAAAAGAGAAAGTTGGCCTTGATGAGGTCAAGAGCATGAGTTGATCACAGATATCGATGTTGCATACTTGGTCACGTATTGATGATATTAAAACTACATTGTATTATCTTGCAAATTGATGATGGAAATATACAGGTTGTTGTTCTTGATGTTGTTGATAGATGCTCATGGTCGAGATCATATATGGTGTATGATAGTTGTTGATGACTATTATGGTCTTATTGAGGTTCTTTGTCTTGGTTATAAATTTCATATCTATCATTTGATGTAAATGTCATGTAAATACCTATGATGTACTCATTGTAAAATTTAGTCATGTATGGACTATTGTGGTCAAGTCCTTTTGGCAATGTGATGTAATTTGTAACCTCGATGTGCTTGGGAAGTTGATGTAATAATGATGTCAAATATGTAAACCCACTATGATTGGGTGATGGATGTAAGTTTGAGTCCTTGGTGATAGGAAAAGTCATATGGGCCATAGACTCTTGCACTTCATTTTACATCCTTCAGAAATTTCAGCATGTGCTCAAGGGGGGCATGGTCAATGTCTGTACTCAATAGTTCAGATTTACGAAAGCCTTCATTTAGCATTGGTCAACCATTTTTCCTTGATGTCAAAGGGGGAGAGGAACTTGGTGTTTTGGTGTTTGAAAAATCTTGGTGCTTAGCTTGATGTGTTTTATAGGTATCTATAGGTTGTGGTGACCAAACACCAAAGTGGTTGCCATCAAGTCCAAAGGGGAAGATTGTTGGCATTATGAATTATGTGTTGTCCTTGATGAAAACCTACTTGATGAGTTGTCCTTTTATGGAAATCTACTTGGTGAATATGTAAACAGGAAGTGTCTACATGTGACATAGAATTTGATCAAAGGCATAGCAGTTCAGAGGCAGAGGAATGACAAAGTTGAAATTTTAAGAAGTATACATGGGTTCTATTAAGAAAAGTCGCGTACACATGTGGGTATAAAGAAGAAAAGGCGTGTATAGCTTCCACACCATGGTATTTTAAATACCAAGGGTCCTTACCATGGTATTTCCCTGTGGTATTGAGCCCTGTAACGAATGTTTTGATCTCGTCTAAGAAAACCATCAACCAGAGTATGGTTTTGACCTGTGGTATTGAATAAAGGTTAAGCTATATAAGGAGATGAAGATCAAAGTGGCAGGTGTGCAAGTGATGAAAATATTATGAATAGTTAGATATGAATAAGATATGCATGTAATGGGTTATTGATGTTTTTCTTGATATAAAGCTAAGTATGCACCTGGGAATTTGATGATGGATCAAATCCAATAGATCTGAGATGATGAACTTGATTATGAGGTGATTTTATCTGTGTTGATAGTGTCTTGATGCATGATTTTTCTGTGTATGTCGAGATCTGGGTATGTCTGAAATTATGTGTTGCATTGAAGGTTTGATTCTAAAATTACAGATATGTATGCAGGTTTTATAGCCTGCAAGGCGCGTACACACGCGGGTGTGATACTGGTAAGTCACGTATACGCGGGTTTGTTTCCTGAAAAGCATGTATACACACAGATATGCTTTAAGGAAAGCACACACAAAAAGTAGGGTTTTGATGAGAGGGATGTATGTCAGTTTCTTAAGTCTTACTGTCTTTCTGTTGTCTGCCAATGAAGTCTTCTTGATGATTTGGGCTTAACAATAATGTTTAAAAGATGAATTGGTTGATTGAGGAATGATGACAATACTTGTTGTGCGTGATTGAAGTTCAATGAAAGTTTTGTGATTGTTTCAGAATGATGCAGTGGATTTGTGTAGGATTCAATATTTAGTTCAGAGTGACAGTGGTTCAGTTTTCAGGATTCAATGGTTTGAGATCTGTATGCAGGTATGCTACATGGGAAGCGCATACACACGTGGGTTTGCAACTATAAAGTAACATATATATTTTGATATATGATTTATCAAGGTTTGTAGTAACAGAATCTGGTTTTGGTAATGTGTAGTATGTTGATTAGTATTCTGATTACTGTGATCTCATTGTTCTGGTTGTTTGAGTTGATTCATTTGGGTTTCAGTTGATTGGTTGAGTTTTGGTTGATTCAGTTGATTCAGTTGGGTCAGAAATTGGTTGTTTCAGATGATGATTGAGTGATTTGTTGCAGAGATCAGTTTCAATTTTAATAATTGGTTTTGGGATTAAATGTTGGTAGTGGGTCCAGTTTGAAAATTTGATGAAATGTGGCCTACAAGTTGTCATGTGTTGTAGCAGGTGGATCCAGTATGAAAATTTATGAAACGTGATCCCTGAAAGAGTTGAGAGCTGGAGCCTTCAATGAGGGAGTTGAAGCTTCCTTCCAATGGTAGCTGGTAAATCAAATCAAGGGGTTGGAGCTCCCTTCCGGTGGGTGTCAATAAACGATATCAAGGGGTTGGTGCTCCCTTCCAATGGGTGTTGGAGAACGAGCGAAGGTTGTAGCCTTCTGCAGGTGGGTTCCTACGTGTTGGTATGAATCTGTGTCAGTACACAATTGTAAGAAGTTTTTCTTTATATTAAAAATAAGACAGATATGATAGCAGCGGTGGTTTTTTCCCACATTGGGTTTCCACCTTAAATCTTGGTGTTCATGTGTGTTGATTATGTGTTTTGTTTTATTTTGTTCTTACTGCACATGGTTTTTATTTATATAATGTTGAATGAAGTATTGATGCACTGGCTTAAGATAAACATAAGTTAAATTAACTGAAAAATATGTTTTACTAGTTATACGCTAGTTGTATGAATAATAGTCACATACACATGCAAGTTATCTTCAGTAAAGTTGTGTATAGAAATCAAGATATGAAATTGAAAAGGTTAATGGTTTGAAAATACTTATTCACCCCCGCCCCCCCTCCACCTCATTATTTTTCCCAAAATCTATCTTAAGTGCAATGAAATTTTGAAGTTATGAGGTGAAAGTTGTTAGAGGTCGAAGTTGTTGGAAAGTTGTTTGAGGATGAAGTTGTTGGAGATTCGTTGGAGGATGAAGTTGCTGGAAAGTTGTTGGAAGACGAAGTTGTTGGAAAGTTTTTGGGGTTCAAATTTTTTGGAAGAGTTGCTATGGTTGAAGTTGCTGGAGAAGTTGTTGGGGTCAAATTTGTTGTTGGAAGGTCAACGTTTGTAGCTACAAGATGTGTAAGGAAATATCATCAAGAAGGAAGGTTGACTTGTTCTTGGAGGGGTCTTTTTCAAGGGTCTTGGGTCTTAGAATTCATCATTTGAATACTTTATAAGAATAGAAAAATTCTGGGGGGTTTTCCTCTCAAGAGGAGAGGTTTTGGCCCTGATTGATAGCCTATATCTTGTGTCCTCTTGTCTTATTGATATGTATTCCTTGGTAAATATCATCAAGAAGGAAGGTTGACTTGTTCTTGGAGGGGTCTTTTTCAAGGTTCTTGGGTCTTAGAATTCATCATTTGAATACTTTATAAGAAGAGAAAAATTCTTGGGGGTTTTCCTCTCAAGAGGAGAGGTTTTGGCCCTGGTTGATAGCCTATATCTTGTGTCCTCTTGTCTTATTGATATGTATTCCTTGGTAGCTATTTGATGATATAAAACACAATAATAATCAATTTGAAGAAGTTAGTCAATTTAAGTAAAAATATATCACAAGAAATTATAAATTAAGATAAATCACCTAATCTAACTGCCCCTAGATCAATAAAAACGGGATCAGAGCTAAGGTGACAACACAAGAAGAGGCAGCTACAATATCATCAATTGAAGAAGGATACATAAGGGATGAGCACAAAGAAGGACCAATCCACACAACATCTTGAAGAAAGGAACTAAGGAGCATCAAAGAGGACTACCCATCTCATCACAATGATCATGCCATTTAGAAGCAACAACGCTTTAAAGAAGAAGAAGAACTCAAAGACCCTACCTCACACAAAGAAGGATGGTTTCCATTGGTTGGGATGGAGCCCATATGACAACTCATCCCTAAGTCAAAAATTATGTGAGCTAAAATGGGAGTTCATTTTGAAGAAGATGACATGGTGACGGGATGACTCAGCAGGGGGTTCCATGAATCAAAACCCTTTGGGCCAATCAAAGGCAATGGTATGCTGAAAGGAATGGTCCACAGTCTACACATGGCCTAGGGGTTCCATCCTAGAGGTGCGCGTAAGACTGACAAAGGAATTCTTCAGGATGATCTGTCCCAGAGGTGCAATGGAGAGAAGTTATAGAAAGCGTCAAGATAAGGCACAATGGGATGATGTGGCAGTCAGAGAGATGTGGCCTTATTGATGACACACGTCATTGCCATTTTTATGATGGTATCAGAGCGTCAAGGCTGAGGAACCTGTACGTTGGCTGGTGGGTGGTTCTTTGGACCGAGATCATCATAGTTGTGAGGAGGATAACTGCGACGATTTCGAGATCGTTGTTGGTTCTGAGTGTACATCTGCGACGAGAGCACTGTATCTCCTTCGCCCATATTTTTAACTTGTTCATCGCAGGAAAGAGGTGTACAACTACGACAACGTCGCAAAAAAGACAGGCATATCTGTGACGATCGTGGAAGCCAACAACAAGGTTGTGGCTGTGAGAGGAAGCCAAGAACAAGGTTGTAGATATCAAAGAAGCTGTGTGGGGAAGCCAAGAACAAGGCTGTAGCTGACAACAAAAGGTTGTCTGGAAGCTAACAAGAAAGCCACGATGATCAGCGGGTGTGCTGTGAGATCAAATAACATTGAAGAACAGTGATTTGTCCTTGTCACAGATCTGGGGTAAATTTAACATCTTTTACCTGTCGAATTTTTTTTTCTAAATCGCCAAGATGAATAACAATATATTTGAAGCATGCATAAATGAGCATAACAAGCTTGACATTTCCAAATATGCAAATTGGAAGTTCAAGATGCAGATTCTGCTAAAAGCGTAGAGTGCTTGGACGATTATGAATGGGAATGAGTCGAAGCTCGCGATTGGATCAGCATCGATCCCAGATTGGGAGATACGAGAAAGTAGAGCAAGGAAAATGTTAAAGATGTCAATGAAAGACTGCATTATATCACACATCAAAGAAGGTAAGTCAGCTAACGAGATTTGGGGAATTCTGAAGGAATTGTACGAGATCAGGAATTCAAATCATCTTTTGTTCCTCAAGAGTAAGACCGTGTCCCTGAAGATGGAGGAGAATGAAACAATTGCTTCATTCGTAGCAAGGATCAAGGATCTGAAGAACAAACTAGCAGACATTGGTCATATAGACAATACAGATCTTGTAACCATTACAATGAATGGTGTCTCAAATGTTCATCACTGGGATAAATGCCAGAGAAAATATCCTGCATTTTGAAGACCTGATAGGTATACTGATGCAAGAAGAAGAGAGGAGATTGACTCTAAAGCCCCAGAGTGTCGATCTTACATTGATGGCAAAGAAAAACTTCTACAAAGTGAAAGGAGGTCGACAACAGCAAAACAGAGCAAGTTCACAGAAACGGCCAAATCAGACTCAAGGTATGCATCCCAATTGAAACTACTCTGAAACTAAATGTTTCTACTGCAGAAAATTGGGTCATATTGCCAGGGAGTGTAGGAAAAAGAAATATCATGAAGAACACCAGAAGGCAAAAAGACATGCAAGTCATCTCGCGAATGGTGATCAGGTGCAGAATTTCAAAATGTCCATGGCAGATCGTGATGAAAATGTTGATGCAAACATCTAGTATGCAAATTCAGGAGTGTCAACACACATGATAGGAAATAAGCACTGGCTCGAGGATTTTAAAAAAATCAATGAAGGCGCACAGATTTACCTAGGTGATGACAAAAGTCATCAAATCAAAGGGTGTAGGAAAGTTTTTGTCATTCTACCTAATGGTAATATCAAACAAATTTATAATGTTATGTATGTGCTTGGCATAACAAAGAACTTGATATCTGTATCTATAATTATAGACCAAGATTTGAAAGTCGAATTTTTAAAATCTAATTGTTACATTAAAGATCTGCTAGATGGCATGAAGACAATTGCTACAAGAATCCAAACAGGAGGATTGTACAAGTTGGATGTGAGACCTACACCGGTTCGAGCATTGACAACAGTGAGCCTGACTACAAAAGAGCTTTGGCATCAGAGATTCGGCCACATCAACTACAATGATTTGTTGTTATTACAAAAGAAAGAAATGGTAAGAGATCTTCCTATGCTAAAGAAAGTACATAATGACAGTGATGCATGTACTTTAGGAAAAATGCATAGAGAAGAATTCCCTGTTAGAGTAGAAAAGAAACAGAGGGACATACTGGAATTAGAGCACACAGACCTTTGTGGACCCATGCAGACAAAATCATTAGGATGTGTGTTGTAAATTCTACTGTTTATTGATGGTTGTACGAAGTTTTCTTGGGTGTATTTCTTAAGTAAGAAAAGCCATACATTCGAATACTTTAATCAGTTTAAAAATATGATTGAAAGACAAACAAGGAAACAGATAAAAATTCTCCATTCTAATCAAGGGGGAGAATACAGAAAGGATGAGCTTATTAAATATTGTAAAGATCATGGAATTTTGCAGTAGTTCATAGTACCCCATACTCCACAGCAGAATTGAGTAATAGAAAGAAACAACAGAACACTGGTGGAATGTGCTAGAAGTATGCTGAAATATAAGAATCTTTCGAATGGTTTTTGGGTTGAAGCAGTGAATACTACAGTTTATTTGAAAAATAGGAGTCCCACAAAAGGTCTTGAGTCCAAAACTCCTTTTGAAGCGTTATATGGATATAAGCCTACAGTAAAACACTTAAGAATATTTGGATCTAAAGCATTTGCTCACATTCCAAAGGAAGATAGAAGAAAATTAGATTCAAAAGCCATCATATGTACTTTTATAAGGTATTGTTCATCATATAAAGCATACAGATTATTTAATCCCTCTACTTACAATATTTTTGTTAGTAGAGATGTTAAATTCCATGAGCAGGATCATGAAGAACCTAATGAGCACTATGAGGAATGGGACATTCTGGACTTTGTGGAAGAGGAAGCAGAGAACAATCAGGGTCAGCAGCAGACAAAGGCAGAGGATGAACAACAACAACAGCAGTAGCAGCAACAGCAAGAAGAAAAAGTAAATGATGATCAAATAAGGTTTGAAATCACCACCCCACCACTCAGGAGATCAGGTAGGAAAGCTCAAATTCATACAAGATATAGGGAAAATGCTTTTATAACTAGTATGATGAATGTGGTTGAACCATCTAGTTATAAAGAAGCAAATAAAAGTAGTGAATGGAAAACAACCATGGAACAAGAATATGATTCAATAATTAGAAATAACACTTGGGAATTGGTTGAACTTCCTAGAGGAAAATAGACCATAGGTTGTAAATGGTTATATAAACCAAAAATTAATGCAGATGGAACTATAGAAAAACTGAAAGCTAGGTTGGTTGCAAAGGGGTACACACAAAAAGAAGGGTTAGACTATGAAGAAACCTCTGCCCTTGTAGCTAAATTTAACACCATCATAATGTTAATCGCTTTAGCTACTAAGAAACATTGGATGATGCACCAACTAGATGTAAAGTTTGCATTTTTGAATGGAGAACTAAAAGAAGAGGTTTATCTAGAGCAATCGGAAGGGTTTGTCCAGAAAGGAAAATAACATTTAGTTTGTAGATTGAAGAAAGCACTTTATGGACTAAAACAAGCTCCCAGGTCGTGGTATGAGAAAATTGATTCATTTTTTCTACAAGTTGGCTATGATAGAAGTAAGAATGACCCTAATCTTTACACCATGAAAGATGAACAAGGGTGTGTAGTGTCGATTTCATTATATGTAGATGATTTGATAATTACAGGTGATGCTACATATCTAATTGATGAAATCAAGCAACAGATGTCACAGATGTTTGAGATGAAGCACCTTGGTGAACTCAGATACTGTTTAGGTCTTGAAATATGGAGAGATTCAAGTCAAACATTTCTGCCCCAAGCAAATTTTGTCAAAGGCCTGTTAGAAAAGTTTAGAATGGATCAGTGTAATTCGGCACTGGTACCATTGCAATAGAACATCAAATTGTAGTGTGAGGATGCCTCAAAAGTGGCAAATGCAACACTTTACAGACAACTCGTTGGGAGTCTAATCTACCTAACCACCACTAGACCTGATTTGGCTTATGTAGTTAGTGTGCTAAGCCAATTTATGTCTAAGCCACTTGAAAGCCATTGGAATGCAGCAAAGAATGTTTTGAGTTATCTACAAGGTACTGTAGATTATGGAATTATTTACACTGACTCTTCTGATGTTAGTTTGGCAGGATTTGCATATTCAAATTGGGCAGGAAATGTAGATGATCACAGATCTATAACAGGTTATGCATTCAGTCTTGGATCTGGGGTGATCACATGGAGCAGCAAGAAGCAAAACACAGTCTCCTTGTCCTCAGTCTAAGCAGAGTATCAAGCTATGTGTGCAGCAATGTGTGAGGCAGTTTGGTTGTGAAGACTTCTCCAGGATGTTGGGGAAGAAAATACAATTGCAACAACAATCAGATGTGACAATCAGAGTTCAATCAAGCTGGCCAATAATCTGGTGTTTCACAAAAACACTAAACATATTGATACTCAATTCCACTTTGTCAGGGAGAAAGTGCAATCCAAATAAATTCATTTGGAATATTATAATACATGTGATAATGTTGCAGACATTTTCACTAAGCCTCTTGGAAAAGTTAAGTTTCAAATGTTTAAGGACATGTTAGGCATATATGTGAATCCATTCTCCATTAAGGGGGAGTGTTGAAGATAATGGAGAATATCCTAGAATAGGTAGAGTTGGTTCATGTAACCTCAGGATAGGAATTAGCTTCTATTTCTTAGGATGTTGTTCTAACTTCCCTCAAACCATGTTTTCTATTTAATGTGTAATGTGCATGAACAATGTAGAGCGTTCTGCAGAGCCAGACTCTCCTGGATCATACTCTCTTAGAGTTGACCAGTGGGTTTTATTTCATTTAATACAAACATTTCCATTTTTATCACTCCAGTCTATGAGCCCAGCTAGACTGACGCCCAGTCATCCCTACCATTCCTTAGGTTTACAAAAACTAACTCTTGAGATATTGCCACAGGGATGAGCTATCATGTGGACTCCATCCCGACTAATGGGAATATTCCCCAACTCTTATATGTGAGCCCAACTGGCCTGAAGCCCCACCAACCCTGTCCTTCCTTTGTGTTTCTCATAAAATCTTCCAAGGTCTAGTCTACGGGCCACATCGTAAGTGGGCCATACCACCACATGGCCCTCAATTTCTCTTGGTCCACGTTGTGGCAATGCCACAACATCTTGCTACTAGCCACCCTACTTCCTTTCCCATGCACTCTTGAGAATACTCAAGGGTTTATTCGACGAGCTGACTAGTCAGGTCGGTCCACCCTAACCAATAGTGTGACTATCAAGCTCATGTGTCTGCCACTGTAACTCAAATTACATCACCTTGCCCACTCATTGCACTATTGATCAAGAATCTCTAAGATGTGGCCTTCGGGCCACGTCACCCTCCTTTCGTCCAAAGGTGATAAGGCATAATCTCGGTAGCCAATATTTGATTTCCATGACTAGGGTTTCCTCGGATTTGAAGGATGAGTAATGAAATTAAAAATTGATTTCTCGCTTTACTTCGCTGCACACACCTCTATCTGAAACTTAGCCATTCAGCATGGATTTAGTTATGGTTTGGTTGCAATGGATTTGCAGACATATGGATATGCACCAGCATTTCACAATGGTCATTATGGGTTACTAAACACCCATTAGTGTTATCCTCCTGAGCGTATGCAAGATTTATTCCTCCCTATCCCACGGGGACAAGGACTTCCAGGCATGCATGTAATGGTGGTCCCTTGGTTTTCCTCTACTCAGGACTGGTAGTGAACTACTGAAGGGATTCCACCTCTCTTGCCACATGCCAAGGAATACCCAATTGTTCCCAAAGACCCTATATCTTGTAGCACCTTCACCAACTACAATGTGGTGCTTGTCGAAGACCTCCAGAACATTTGGCCCTAACGCATGGCACATACAATGGAGTCCAGCATGAGGTGGTTCACTAGTAATGTTAATGAAGTATGGGTACCTACTGCTGAAAATGCATGGCTGGAAAATCCCTTGATGCAAGGTCACGATTTAATATAGTTAAGAGAAGAAGTCATCCTCAACAACAACACAATGACACATAATTGTAACATGGCTTGCAGCCAATATGTGTTTGTGTGTGTGTTTGTGTGTAAACAGACTCTATCAAACATGTTGTCTTCAATGTAATCATTCTACATTAATAAAATATATATTTGTGTCAAGTGTTGTTGTGTTTTAGTTCATATCCTCAGGGATCCTTTCAATGCTTTTTATACCTTACACAGTATGTTATTTATTATGTGCTTTTAATCCAGAAATGTGAACACGTGTTCATTATATTTACAAGCACCATTTAAAACTAGAAATTCAAACACATATTCCTTAGCATTGTAAATACATAAGAGCACTTATCCTGGAATTTTTTTGGGCAACTGAGTCTAGGACAAGGACTCTCCACCCAACCGTAGATTGTTGCATCCAAGCTCACTTGCAATAGTCACCATCAAGCCATATTCTAGAGACAAAGGGGCTTTTATCAAGGGATGAAAACACCAACTACCAACTGAAATAGGGACTTCTTAGTACCTCCTTCCTCCATCTACCATCCACTCAGCAATTAGCTAATGTACAAGGAATCCAAAGGCTAGTTTCCTCCACCCTTCAACTACCCAATGGATACCGATCAAACATACAAGGAATCTAGAGGCTTCTTCTCTAACAAAGCACAACCATGGAATCTAGAGAATAAATTCTCCACCCTAAACACACACATGGAATCTAGGGGCCAACTGCCTCTACCCAAGAGTGTAAACGCAGTGGTTCCATCCACTCTGGGGAATCCAAAACTCACTGCAAGATCACAGCAAGACAAGCTTCAGAGGTCCTCGCTTTAGGAATCCAAGGATGCAATCATCCACCCATACCATCAAGGGAATCCATATAACACCATGTCCACCCTCTAGCTTTACAGGGACTCGAGAGGCGTTGTTCCTCACCAAGGAGAGACATCCTCATGCCAGTCATGCCAATCGAAACGTTATAGTTGTCTTCTCTTATATTCTTTAATGCTTTCTCTTCTCTTCTCTTCTGCATTGTTCTCTGTTGGATACTGCTCTTCTCCCTGAACCTATTTCCATGACTCCATATTCAAATGAGTGTCGACTTCCATGAGGTTGAACCCCTATTTTCCTCATTTTTTCCTATGTTGCATGCACATTCCCTTTCTTTCATTAATTCATGTCCCTTTTTTTTCCTTGTAAGTCTTTCACACCACATGGGCCTACATATTTCTCTTGCAGCCAAATTTAATTCAGAATCTAGTTTACTAAAAGCACACCAACCAACCTTTAATGGCTATTAAAATAGTCCTTGTTACCTTCATAAGGAAACCTCATACTTCCTAAGCAAGCCACCTCCTCAGCTCTGGAATTTGTGTCCCTTTTGACTCAATCCTCTTTTATATTTTGTAAAATATTTACATGGCATTTTCATGAGGAAACCTAGGTTGGGGTTGTCATAGGCCTCTCCCCCTTGAGGGAACACCGCCCTTGATTTTTCTTCTGCTCATATGCAATACAGGAAACAAAATAAAACACATATTGTTTCATGGATCTTTATACAAACATCTCTATATAGTATTTACAAATATATACACATTTGCTTCAACCGGAAAATAAAATTGGATATGTTGCTCTCATGGAGTCAACCATTTCCCAAGTAGCTTCCTCTAGCCCATAGTGCCTCCACTATACTTTAACTTTCTCTATGGCTCAATTCCAAAGCACTGGAATCCTCTAGTCTAGAATGCACAATGTCTCTGGTTGGAACTCTCCCTTTGGTTCCACCTTCCATCTCAATAATGGATGCATGGTAATCTGTTTGGAAGTTGTCTACAACTGCATAAATCCTGGGTAAATCTTGAGATACATCACCCACCGTGTGAGCTTCTTGGGCACTGTAAATCTTTGGTCCAACATTTTGTTGATATGGACAGTCTCTTTTCCTATGGTTTTCACCACATGTCCAACACTTTAATGTCTCCCGGCCTTCAGCCTTGAGTTGCCTTGATGTTGGTTGTTGCACATTTTTCTCAACATCAACATTAGCTTTCTGTTGAAATTGCTTTGTATGATTTGGGCTCTTACCTTCCTTTTTTTCTAAACTTTTCTTAGGCCAATTCTTCTTAATTCCAGTGTTGTTTCTTGACTTCCAGTCACCTTTTATTTTTGGTATGTGTTTTACTTGCTCATAGTAGTGTTTTAGCTTCTTGATGGCATCCTTTAGAGTTTGAGGTTCCAACAACTCAATTTTGTCTTTGAATAACATAGGCAACCCACTAACAAATCTTTGAATCTTGGTATTCTCATCCTTGATATATGGCACATACCTCAATAGTTCCAAGAATTTAGTGAAATATTCATCATCGGCCATCAACCCCATCTTGAGTTCATAGAACTCTTTTGCTTTGCCATCATAGTAGCGCTCAGATAAGTATTGCTCTCTAAAGAGATTTTCAAATAATGTCCAAGTCAATTCTTTCTCTATAATCCCTCCAACGTTTTCAATGTGGTAAATAAATAAACACAACCATGATCATGAACTTCGTATTCATGGAGCTTCCATGGCTATCTTTGCTATGAAAAAACAACCATGTTAGTATTCCAATTATATTTGATACTTCATATGCATCAATTATATATAAGAAATTTCAATTTTCAGTGCATGATAAATAAATAAATAGCAAAGTCATGTCCATGATCTTGCTCTTACAGAGTTGTTGTGATGGCCTATCTGCAACAAAACATCCACATTATCCCATGGTTCTTAACAAAACAGAAAACTAGTAAATGTAACATTCAGGCCTACCAAATTCACAAATTGTTACAGCTTCTAATTTAATCAAACATGTCTAGTATTTAGTTTACCGCTATTTTAAGTAGATCAAAGAGTTAATATGCCAATTAGGAATGCAGTTAATTTATTTAAGCCGGTGTTAAGCAATTGTTTTAGTTAATTTCTGAAAATCATCACTTGCTCATGATATAGCCCATCCAGTCCAAGTGTTGGACCTGGATGCTCTGATACCACTTGTAACAAACCACCCCACCTGACCCAGTGGGATGGTTGCTACTTGATAATCTAATTCCCCTTATATTATTAGAAGAATCAGATAAGATTTTTTTTTTGTTATACATTACTCCTTATCAATCCTTCCCATAGGGACTTCAATTATAATTTTCTAATTCATAATTGGCCCTGCCACACACACACACACACATATATATATAACTCCAATTAGCCATGCCTTACCTTGGTGGTTTATATTCTCTATCGCCCATATGTAGTAGATCTTGCCTTTATGCACTAATGTCAATGACAATTCTCCATGTCGCTTGCTCTAGTGGTCCCCGTCATGTCACATAAATGATGTGCAGGTTTCAGGCGAATCCTCGCTCATACAAAGAGCACAGTCATCGCACGCAATTCTTAAAGGGTAACGTGCACAGAGGTTATGAGAGGGTCACCCCTTGGAATGGGCAGTAACAAAATATCCTCAATTTCTAAATTGATAACCCACATTCATTCTGACACCCTCCCTCACCATTTTTGAAACCACTGCAATGGGTTTCGAAGAAGGCGATATCGATTTTCCAAACCCGCTTACGATTTTCGCTGATAGTTGAATGACATCAAGAGGGGCCCCCTCTCTCCAAACACCACATCATCCTGTTGCGCCTTATCCCATTGATTTCCATAACTACTCCCTATTGCACCTCCAAGGTGGGGCCTCTAGGACATGTCATCCTAGTGCTTTCATCTTGGCGACTCCCTTGTCCACTCTTACGCGCACCTCTGGGATGGAACCTTCCGGCCACATGAAGACTGTGAATCATTCCCCTCTGCATACTATAGCCTCTGATTGGCCCACGAGGTATACAGTCACGACACCCTATGCTGAGTCATATCGTTACTACGTCATCCCATTTTTCGAAATGTGCTCCCCTTTTAGCTCACGATATTTTTGCCTCGGGGATGAGTTGTCATATGGGCTCCATCCTGACTAATGGGAACACTCCCTACCTCCAATCTATGAAACTAGCTCGCCCGATTCTTAGTCATCCCTACCATTCCTTGGGATTACAAAAACGAACTCCCAGGATATGACCATAGGGATAAGCTATCATGTAGGCTCTAACCTAACCAATGGGATTTCTTCTTGCCTCCAATCTGTGAGCCTTGCTAGCCCAGCGCCTAGCCCTGCCCTTCCTTTGTGTTTCTCATTAAATATTCTGGTGTGTGGTCTTCATGCCACATGGTTAGTGGGCCATACCATACCACCACACAACCCTTGATTTCTCTTGTCCCACGTTGTGGCAGCACCATGACATCCTGTTGTTGGCCACCCCGCTTCCTTTCCCATGTACTCTTGAGAATACTCAAGGGTTTATTCAACGGGTTGACTAGTTAGGTGGGTCCACCCCATCTAATAACGTGACTGTCAAACTCACGTGTCTGCCACTGTGGCCTGGCTTACGTCACCTAACCTGCTCATTGTGTTGTCGATCAAGAATCTCCAGGATATGGCCTCCGGACGATGTCACCCTCCTTTCATCCACTGGTGATAAGGTGTAATCTCGGCATCCAATCCTTGGCTTCCACGATTAGGTTTTCCTTAGATTTAAAGGATAAGGATTAGTGGATCAAATTATAAATTGAGTTCTCGCTTTACTTCATCACACACATCTCCATGCAAAAATTAGCCATTTAGCATGGATTTAGTTATGGTTTGGTTGTAGTGGATCTGCAGATGTTTGTATCTGCATCAGCATTCTACCATAGACGTTATGGCTTACTAAACACCCACTAGTGTTATCCTCCTAAATCTATGCAAGAGCTATTCCTCCCTATCCCATGTGGACAGGGAGTTCCAGGCATGCCTACACTGGTGATCCCTCGATTTCCCTCTATTGAGGACTAGTAGTGAACTGATGAAGGGATTCTACCTCTCTTGCCACACGCCAAGGAACACCCAATGGTTCCTAGTGGCCCTATAGTTTGCATCGCCTTCATCAATCCTATAGCTTGCATCGCCTTCATCAGTTACATTGTGGCGCTTGTCGAAGACTTCCAGGACATTCAGCCCCAAGGCATGGCACAGAAAACGGGGTCCATCATGAGGTGGTTCACCAGCAGCATCGATGAAGTTGGGCTAACTATTGTTGAAAATTCATGGTTGGAGAATCCCTTGATGCAAGGTCACGTGTTAATATAGTTAAGAGAGAAAGTCATCCTCGACATCAACACAATTCCACATACTTATAACATGGCTTGCATCCTATATATATATATATATTATATATATATATATATATATATATATATATATATATATATATTATATATATATATATATATATATATATATATATATACAGAACTTGTCAAACAGGTTGTCTTCAACGTAATCCTTCTACATTAATAAAAGAGATATTTGTGTCAAGTGTTGTCATATTTTAGTTCATATCCTCAGGGATCCTTTCGATGCTTTTATACCTTGCACAATATGTTATTTATTATGTGTTATTAACCACGTAGTCAAACATTTCACACAACACAACATTTCAATCAAAAAATGTGAACACGTGTTCATTATATTTACAAGCGCCATTTCAAACTAGAAATGTGAACACATTCATTAGCATTGTAAATACATAAGAGCACTTATCTTGGAATTTTTTTGGGAGAGTCTGGGAAAAGGAATCTCCACCCAAGCATAGAATGTCACAACCGAGCTCACTTGCAACAGTCACCCCCAAGCCAAATTCCAAAGACTAATGTGTTTTTCTCAAGGGATGAAAACACCAACTGCCAGCTAAAACAAGGACTCTAAAGGAACTGCTTCCTCCAACCACCAACCACTCTGCAGTTAACTGATGCACAAGGAATTCAGAGACCAGTTGTGTCTACTCTTCATCTACCCAATGGAAATGAATCAAACATACAGGGAATCCATAGGCTTCTTCTCCACTCAAGCACAACCAGGGATTCCAGAGAAGCAAGTCTCCACCATAAACAAACAAAGGGAATCTAGGGGCCAACTTTCTCCACCTAAGAGTGTCAAATGTAATAGCCCCTGGTTGATTTTCCATGTAAATATAAAATAAGACCAAGGTCATGGGACACATATTCCAAGTTTAACGGTGGGTAAACACTTTAGTGGGCATCACTTGTGATTTATTTATGGCTATGGAAATTGGAAAAGGCATTGGAAAACTAAATTTATTATCATAAAAATTTGCAATCCATGAGAATTTTATAAAATAAAAAAGGCAAAAAATTTTCTTTAATGTTGATAATTACTTATGTTCTTATTATTTTCTTTAATTTTCTTCTTTTATCTTTGTATCATCAAGAAATCATCAAAACAAAAACATGAAGATAAGTGACACCAAATGTAGGCTCTTAGCCAGGACTAAAGCCCCTTTATAGGGGAAAACCTAGTCAAACTCTTCCACTAGTAAATCAAATTGAGATAGACCAAGACCTTAGACCCAAAAGACCTTCGTTTTCCACCAAGTTAGCCTTCCAATATTATTCAACAAACTTCAAAAGTCTCTTCTTGTTCAGCAGCTATAACTCAACAATAATCCAAAACTTCAACCCTCATCAACTTCAAAATTTTGGCCACCAAAAACAATCAAGAATTTTGACCCCAACTACTTCATAACTTTGACCTAACAACAATCCACAACTTCACACATGTGAGATAAGGAAAGAAAATTTTGACTTCTAATGCTTGGCAAAATACTCCTTTTTCGCTAGTCCTTTCCTCCTTGTTCCTTGAATTTTGCACCCTTTTCTTGTCCCAAAAATTGAAAATTAAACTTGATGAGTGAGTTTTTCAAATGAGGTCAATTTGTTGTCTTTATATAGGAGATTGTGCTCCTAAAATAGGCTGACTTATCTAGTTTGAGTCCAACTTGGTGGAGGAGGTCTAGAAGACCTAATTTACATCAAAATAAATTTGTTTCTTGATTGATAATGCCCAAGTAGGTTCTATTGCATTATGACATGGATAAGGACACTTGACATAAACCTTAGAAGCCTAAAAAGGAGGTTTTTACCTATAAACCATTGACCGAAGCATGAAACCCATGCTTTAATAAGTCAATTTCTTTAATAATAACATTCATTTTTTCTTTCTTTTGACAAATACATTACATCATGACTCAAATACAATTATGAAGACCAACACTAGTTACATTCTTCAACACTCCCTCTTAGCTAAGCAGGTATTCATAATTACATATATACATAGGTACATGGAAGATTTCAAGTTATATACTCTATGAAGAATCACAACACACCCAGTGTTACAGATTAGATACCTGACTAGGGTACTCTAATCGAGTGGGACTAAGGTGAACTCAAGCTTTAGCCACTCTAGGTACCATCAACCTTTTAAGATCTATCACCAACCCAGGGATCCAGGTGCATATCCAAGGTTGGAGCTACATAACCAATTCCACCCTTCCTACTTCGAGATTAAACATCAAAACATAGCCTGGCCAGATGTCCTCCCAAGCATCTGGCCATAAGATGCTTCCATCTCTCCTTATAAACTAAATCAGATAAACATCTACCACTTCCAAGCATGATTCAAATGTTGAATCTATTTACGGAGAGATCTTGCACAATTATAACCCCAGTCAATAATAACCTTTAAATATACATATACAAGTAAACACGAACCTTCGAGGTCCTCAATCATCCTGATGCTACTTAGATCGTCATCAAGTTATTTGAATACAACTTGTCAGAAGTTTTCTTCTTCTTTTGTTTCTTCAATGGCATGAAATAGTTTGAATACTCTTTAAGTCTTATGCAAATCCATCTGTAGTACTTCCATTCATTCTTTAGTTTCATTCCTTCTCCAAGGTATTTACTATGACTTTCATAATATGCCCTCCCTCTTAATAGGGGAGCTATACCCTTTTTCTTCTATCCAGTCCCCCTCTCAACTTAGGGAGATCAACAGCTTCATAACATTGGAGTAACTTCATCTTTTCAAGGCTTCATTCATGGCATCAAGGTTATCTTGATCATCATCATTCTTATAGCTTCCTACATCATGCTCATCATTATGAACATCTTGAAGATCATGTACCTACAAAACTTTAATAGCATGTACAACCAAATATATAGAAGCATGAATTTAACCATAACAAAATCATGTCATTAATGGAAGCATCAAATCATTCATGCTTTAGACATCAAATACCTAAACCTAAGTATGGGGGTTTACGCAGTGCATTATATTAGATATCATTTTTGGATTCAACTGCGTTAAGTAAGTCCTGGTTACCGGGAAGTCCTGGTTACTGGGTGCAAGCCCCAGAAGTGATGATTGAAGCTATGTGATTCATTCTCCACATTTCACTAGTTTCAATCCCACTTCTTCACCCCTGTGAGCATCACCCGATGCAATGAGTGCTAAGTGAACTATTCAAAAAAAAAATCATGAGAAATTAGTCAGTTACGACTACCTCTCATGGAAATGGTCATACGTGAATGACTTACTTAACGCAGTTGAATCCCAAAATGATATCTTACCTAAACCTAGTTAGGTTCATAATCAGCAAGGGTTATATATTTTATATTCTGGACTTCAACTTCTTGCTAGGGTTTTTCCATAAACCCTAGCCTTCATCTTTGAGACACAAAGCCTTAGATTCAATCAAATTAACAATCCAATCTTAGTACTATACATCTAAGGTTTCAGCAATATGCTTTTAGAATTACATGTCAGACTCTACTAGGGTTTGTTGCAAACACTAGATTTTATCATCAAGGCCAAATCATATCAAAAATCGAAAACATTATCATCATGTTCTAGAATATCAATCTCTACAAGGGTTTTGTTACAAACCTTATATTTCACAATATAAAACATTAAGTTAGCATACTCGCATATATATATATAGGACGCACTAGCATTTCAAATCAATATCAATTAGGTAAACCCAAGAAACAACAGCAATACATCGAAGTTAGATATACAACAATTTTCACCAGGATAGGGTTTTGATCAAACATATGAACATACACTTAGGGTTTCATTCCTAGGATTTTACTATAACTATTACAAGGGTTTTGTTCATAAAACCTAATTCACCAAAACCTAAAGATATAGGGTTTCAATACATAATATGACATAAAAAACAAACCCTAAAGGACTAGGATTTTTACCGTAACATTATCAAAACCCTAAAATTAAAAAGAATAGGATATCTAGACTTTATCAACAACCCCTAGGTAGATTAGGGTTTCATTAAATAACATCGACATACCCTTAGCAACAAGAGGCTAAGGTTTTATAGTGAACCCTAAAGGTTAGGGTTTCACGATAATGATTAAATCATAGTATAAAATGGGTAGATTCAATCTAATGATTAATTGCCCTAACATGAATCTTTAAGATTCAAAACCCTAGACATAATGATGTCTAATGTAAAGAAAAATTCAAAAGAGAATTATGATACCCTTACTATGAAGAGAAACTTGTACCAAAACTTTTAGTTTAAGACATACCTTGAGTTGTTCTTTTAACAAAACTTGTAGGACATCAATTCTTGAAGGTATTTCTTTGCAACATAATTTCTTCCATGCTTCAAGTCTCCTCCATAACCTATGTGTATTTTGCAATATTTCCTACCAAGGAGAAAAAATGATTATCAGCATGCAATACAAACAAATCTTGATGTGAAGAGGAAACCAAACATAAAAGAGAAAAATTAAAAAAGGAACAATATACTTATCTTTTGGTAAAATGGTGAAGTCTCCCTCTTAATTCAATCTTTTTTAGGGGCACCTACAACTTATCAAAATACTTAAAAAAATGTTCTAACACAAAATGTTAGACCTACAAACTCTAGAAATGAAAACATCATGGAAAGAAATACAAAACTTAGAATAAAAGACTAAGAAGGATATGTAAGAGAGAACTTAGTAGTGTAAGTCTTTAACTTCTGATTCTTTAGTCTTGTTCTTCTTTGGTGGAGCTTCATCGGTAAAATTTTCCTGTTCCTTATCTCTCTTCTTATTCCTTGGATTCTCAGGACATTGATGTTTATAATGACCCATATTATTACAGTTGTAACATCCAATTTTGATTAGGTAAACTTTCTTCTTTGGTCCTTTTAGCTTCTTGAAGGTTCTCTTCTTCTTGTCATGAGCAGAATAGGCATTACATGTGTTTTATTCCTCATCCTCGTCCTTTTTGTTTACTAATGATATTAGGGCTTCTTCTTGACTACATGCATTCTACATTTGTTCGAAGGTTGGAGTATCCTTCCAATTGTTAATTACTGATGCAAAAGCACTCCAAGATTTTGGTAGACCTAGAAGAGTGGCAATTACGAATTCTTTTTATAGTACTACTTCATCTATTACTTGGATTTCATCTCTTATTCTATATATCCTTACAAAATATGACGACATAGTATCATCTCTTTTCATCCTTATTGTCGTTAGTTCATTCTTGAGCCTAGCTATCTAACCAATGTTCTTGATGGTGAATAACTGGGAAAGAGCTTCATACATTTCTTGAGCAGAATCTATGTTGGATATGTATGGAATTAAGTTGTCCTTTACTCCATCTACTATCATATTCATGGCCAAGATTTCGGTTTCTCTAAACTTATCCTTTCCTGCATCATCTATAGGCTTTGTTACTTTTCCTTGAACAATATCAAAAGCGTTGTTCTTAGCAAGGATAAGATCTATCCTCGTTTTCCATGCCCTGTAGTTGGAGGCCCCTTCTAGCTTGTTTTCTCCCTTCATTATAATTGAAATAGTTCCTATATATAGTATGTTTCTCTTCTAATATAGTCCTTTTCCTTAATGACCTTCCTTTGATCCCTTTTTCTTCAATAGATCTTCAAGCTGCATTTTTCTTCCTTCTTCACCTTAGCTCTGATACCATGTTAGAAAATCAGAAAGGCAGAAACATTTCATTAATGGTGATAATTACTTGTGTTCTTATTATTTTCTTTAATGTTTTTCTTTCATATTGGTATCATCAAAACAAAAACATGAAGATCAGTGACACCAGATGTAGGCTCTCAATCAGGGCTAAAGCACTTCTATAGGGGAAAACTCAGTCAAACTCTTCCACTAGTAAACACCTTCCTTCTCCACCAAGTTATCCTTCCAAGGCAATTCAAAAAAAATTAGTAGTCTCTTCTTGTTCAGTAGCTATAGCTCAACCACAATCTAGAACTTCGACCCCCAGCAACTTTCGAATTTCATCCCCCAGCAACAATCCATAATTTCAACCCTCAGCTACTTCAGAACTTCGACCCAACAACAATCCAGCAACTTCGCACATGTGAGATTAGGAGAGAGAAAATTTTGACTTCTAGTGCTTAACAAAGTCCTTATTTTTTGTTAGCCCTTTCCTCCTTGTTCCTTGAATTACACACCCTTTTCTTATTCCATAAATTGCATATCAAACTTGATGAGTGAGTGCTCCAAATGAGGTCGAGTTCTTGCCTTTATATAGGAGATTCTACTCTTCAATTAGTTTGGCTTGTCTAGTTTGAGGATGACTTGGTGGAGGAGGCCTAAAAGACCTAATTTACATCAAAATAAATGTGTTTATTGATTGATAATGTGAAATTTTCAACTATTGTAGCAACTGGAAACTATTCTTCTAATTGTAAATTAATTAATAATTTATTTTCCTACACAAACAACGAATAATTCACAACTGCAATTTCACCAAATTAAATTCTACTGAAGGTAAATGGAAACTGAGAAAAAAATTGCACACACACATGCAAAAATTTGATACACTTATTTTTCGACTAAAATCCCCTCAAAAACCCAACTTGGGAAAATCGGTGCAACAGTTGAGGGTTTTTACTATTAAGCAGCAGTGAGAAATTCTGAGTTAAATAAATATCACCAAACTGGAAAATCTATCCAAGAGGAATACTGGAACAAAATTATCTGAGGGAATTTACCCTCACTTCGAGCAATCCTGACACTTGACTGCCACTGAAAAGTTAGTCGTCCAACCAGCTTTGTACAGCCCTTGTGTCACCCTAGCGCAGTCCCTCAAATTCTCTCCCTAGATTAGCTACCAATCAAATCATCCTACTTGTTGTTGACTCACAAAATGCTTCTCCGACCCTTTAGAAAACTCTCCTAGTCTATGGAACTAAAAATAACTTCCTCTTTAGCTAGATCAAATTGCCTTCTTGAGGCTCTGTGCTACCTCCTTGCAGCCTCCTAGAGAAAATATTGGCCTCCTCTTTCTGACTCCTCGGAACTGGAATAATTCCTCCAGACTCACTATCTCTGCCCCTCTGACACCTACTACTTGATCATTAGCTTGATCTCACTATTGACTCACCTGCTACTAGAGAATCAAAATTCCTTGATCCCTGGGTATCTACAACTAGTCTATTCTCCATCTACCCATCGACCTCCTCTTATAATCTTCAATTGGGACTCCAATGGAAAGGATTATCACATAATTGATGGCTGAGATCATGTCTGGATTGATCTGTGTGAGTTTATAGATGATTCACACATTTCTCAATTAATATTGATTAATTAACCAAATTTCCTAAGTTTAGACTTAGGAAATATTAAAAAATATGCTAATAATATAATTGAGACACTTCTAGGTGGAATTTCCAAAAACAAATTTTGGGTTATGAGGAACTCTTGTGTTTTAACCTCTCAACCAAGTTTTGAGACTAGAACACCTATAATGCTACACAAATTAACACTCCCTCTTAGCGAGGAAGGTGTTCTAGTGCTGCACCACTGCTACAACACCCTATCTCTGTATCACCCTCGGTCACATTGTTGATGTCTAGCCATTGTAACTGACTGCCACTGCCCACCAACCCTTGCGCAACTCTGATGTTGGGTCTGTGTTGCTGGTGACTCTACTATATTGTTGCCAACCCTACATCTATATTGCAACTCCCTCTCATATGTTGCTACTGCAACTGAAAATAAATAAATAAAATAAATAAAAAAATAAAATAAAAAAATAAATAAAAATAAAAATAAAAATAAATTAATTAATTAATTAATTAAATAAAATATGCAACTGAGAAGCATCCAAAATATTGAATCAATTGTGTGTGTTGCATTTGTCTCTTGATTCATGACTTCTACTAGCCATTTCACTGTCCACTGAATAATTTGCGTTGCTCCTAACTCTGCACTGCTTCCAACTCTACACTGCACTCCTTAGCACCTAACTACCACTAGTCTGCAACTATCACTCAGGAATTTGACTGCATCACTAACACTAATCGATCCTTCTACTGAATATGGAGGGCCCCCATAGAAAGGTAATGATCCATGAGGAGGACACCTCAATGTAACCTTCCAACCTCTGCAACTCTAGGACTATAGTTCCATATCACCCCACCTCACTTCTAGAGGTATAGCTACCATCATTACTAAATCTTCTCCAACCTGGAGGATAGCTTGTGTATCTTTGTGGATGTTTTGGCTTGGTTCTACTTCTCTTACTTTTCCTTCTTCCTGAGAGGATATTGAGAACTATAGTGGCCAAACTCGCTACATCTAGAGCACTTGAACTTAAATAGTTCCTTCTTCTTCTTCTTCTCCCCCTGTCCCTGGTTGGGACCCTTTGATGCTAGGGCCACATTCTCCTCTTCCTTCTCACCCTTTATGCCCTTGTTATTGCTTCCATTGATGGTGCTCTTCAATAAAGCTCGCCTCAACTCCTCTTGTTGTAGATCATCCCACATCCTGTCCCATCTAGGAAATGTGTATCTGCCCAAGATACTTGGGAAAAACACTTACCACTCCATTGAGGTATTGTTCAATGCCAATCGTACAAGCTCTGTTGGTTGAGGTGCCTTCCCAATGGTTGTAATATTATCTTGGACCTCCTTAATCCTAGTGAGGAAGGCATCTATGCCTTCACCCTTTTGCATCCTTATGCTTCTCAACTTCTCCTAGAGAAACATCTTTCATTGCTCGGAAGTACTCTAATACAGTTGGGAGATAGCATCCAACATTTTCTTGTTCGTACATTTGTCTGCCACATGTGAGGTAATATGATCTCGGACTCCATCCAAGATCATCTGCTTCGCCTTCACTATTTCTTTTTTGTACTCCTTCATCTAATCTACATCTTTGGGTATTGCTACCACATTGTCCATGTAGGCTTTCAGGCCATTTTCATCTAGTAAGAAGGACATCATAGCCTTCCAGATGACATAGTTGGAGGCTCCCTCCAACCTCTCCTGATCTTTAAGCCCAGTGGTGGCCATCTCTAAATCTAGTGGAAAATCTCCCTCTTTCCCTTTGCTTGGTTGTTGGATTTTCTATTCGCACTCCCTTCTAGAGTGAGGAAATTTTCTCACAACTTTTGCCAACATACAACTGGAAAAACGGATTTCTAAAACTTGAAACCCCCTAAGAGAAATTACCCTTTGTGTGTGCACTTATCTTCCACTTCCTCTTGAATCTGCGAAATGATTTTTTTTGCACTGCTCTCCAGACATTCTTCCTGCCTCTACCTCTACCTGTTGGAGTTTTTCTCTGAGAAATTTGAACTTTTCCTACCACTCTGCAGTTGGAAATTGAACGTATTCTCTGCCACTTACATTGTTTGAGTATGCGCTTTGCATACCTTGGAGAAATTTTGTTGTTGCTTCGTCTCAAAAACGAATTTCTCCTTCTTCATTTCTGAGTAATTGATCTGATGAAACTCGCTCTGATACCATGTGAAATTTTCAACAATTGTAGCAACTGGAAATCATTATTCTAACTTTAAATTAATTAACATTTTATTTTCCCACACCAACAATGAATAATTCACAACTACAATTTTCACCAAATAAAACTTTACGGAAGATAAACTGGGAACTAATAAAATCCTTGCACACATATACAAAAAAATTGACACGCTTATTTTTGGACTAAAGTCTTCGGAAAAACCCAACTTGGGAAAATCGGTGCAGCAGCTGAGGGTTTTTATTATTAAGCAACAGTGAGAATTCTGATTACAATAAATATCTCCCAAGTTGGAGAATCTATCCAAGAGGAATATTAGCAAAAATTATCTAAGGGAATTTATTCTCACTCCAAGCAATCTTGGCACTTGAATGCCACTGAAAAGCTAGTCGTCCAACTAGCTATGCGATGGCCTTGCATCACCCTAGCATAGTCCCTCAAACGCTCTACTTGAATCAGCTACGAATCAAATCATCCTTCCTATTGTTAACTAGGAAAACGCTTCTATGGACCTTTGGAAAACTTTCTTGGCCTCTAGAACTGAAAGCGTCTTCCTCTTCAACTGGATCGAGTTACCTTCTTAAGGCTGTGCACTACCTCTGCGCAATCTCCTCGAGAAAATCTCTGCCTCCTCTTTCTAACTCTCTGGAACTGGAAGAATTCCTTCATACTCACTATCTATGCCCCTTTGACACATGCTACTCTATCACTGGCTCGATCTTGCTGTTGAATAACCTGCTATTGGAGAATTGAATTGCCTTAATCACTGAGTATTTGGAATTGGTGTTTTCTCCATCTACCTATCAACCTCTTCTTATAATCTCCATTTAGGACTCCAACAACCAATATTTAAACATAACCAATGGTTGAGATAATATCTTAATAGATCCGTGTGAGTTTCTAAATGATTCACGCCTTTCTCATTTAATACTAATTAATTAATGAGATTTCCTAATTTTAGACTAAAAAATAGGTTAATAATCTATTTGAGACACTTCTAGGTGGAATTTCCAAAAACAATTTATGGGTTATGGAGAACTCCTGTGTTTTAGCCTCTACACCAAGTTTCGAGACTAGAACACCTTTTATGCTACACAAACTAACAGATAATTCCCAAGAAGGGTCTATTACAATATGACATGGACAAGGACACTAGACATAAACCCTAGAAGCTTACAATGAAGGCTTTGACTTATAAATCATTGACCCAAGCATGAAATTCATTCTTTAATAAGAAAATTTCTTTAATAATAAAATTTATTTTTTCTTTCTTTTGACAAATACATTGCATCATGACTCAAATACACTTATAAAAATTGGTGTTAATTACATTCTTCAAAAGAGGATATGTTCAATATCTTAGAAAAATTTAATATAATTTTAAATCCCAATTAAGAATATTAAACTATGATTTGAAATTGTATTATCCATTCTTTCTGATGCATTTTTTTAAACAAAAAATAAAATAATATATAGCTTTGAAAAAAATAGTGATCCCACTTTATACAACTTTCTTGTGTATTTTGTGAAGTGGGAAATAAAAGAAATCAAATTAAATAAATAAATCCTTAGGTTGTAAACCTCAATGGCCCCTTTTGATGCTAAAATTAGTTGTGGAAACTAACAGACACCTTTGTGGGCTACAATGAGAAGTTTGGGATAAAACCTATTTATGTTGTTTTAATTTCTATATGTTATGAAAGTATTGAATGTTTCCAATTCCTTATTGGATTAATTAAATGGTGGAAAATGTTAGTTTTTAGTAAAGTAATTGTTAGTACCATAATCAAGGTTTTAGTAAATAAATGAAATGTTAAGATTTATTTTTTAATTTCTGTGTCAAAATGGTAAAATGTTAAAACATTATTTTTATCTATATTTTTTTTTTTACTTTATTTTAAACAAAATATAATATCTCTTCGATATTCTACATTGCGTGTTACTTTTGAATTTTTTTTAACGAATAAAAAACATATATTGTAAACTTTGTGTGGTCAAAGTTATCGACCTTAAGAGCCTTAAAATTTTAGAAAAAAAAAAAACAAATTTATTTGCCAAAATTATTGTTTTTCCATAAGATATTGTAATACATTCAACCATCAAATGTTTGTTTACAATTGAACTCCAACTCCATATAATGTTGAAACAAAATGATGTATGGCATATGAATTGTTTATGGAAGAAATTTTGATGGAATTTAAGCATCCCGAGGAAACCTTTAACACCTTGAAAGATCAAGAGAAGGCTTCTAATGTGAATAAACCATAATGAGTTAGGAAATTCTTTGAAGCATATTTTCGAAATAAATTGGTAAAGGAAAATCTAGAACTTATTAATCAAGTCAACTTTATCTCCATAAGTTACTTTCCAGGGAGCCTTAAACCATCTTGAAAATTTACGAGGCCTCAAATCCAAACTGTAATAGCACATGAAATTCTCTAAAACATATTAATAGGTTAGAAGTCCAAATTGGTAAATGATAATGTATATATCAAATATTAATAAAATCAATTTTACTTAGACAACATACATTATTCTTCTTAGTGATAATTTTTTAGACAACTTGCACTCACAAGTGTTAGCATCAATTCCTTGAGGACAAGAATGGCTAATGAGAAATTTTAGAGATATTTTAAATTGGAGTTCTTACTATCCTTCCTCCTCCATTTCCTTTCATTTTATAAGTTTCATAAAATGGGAGAAATGGTTATGAGATCACAATTGCATTAAGATTGTCTCATATTGTAATCATGAAAGAAAGGAAAGAGAGACATATTCAGATTAAAATGAAATTTTGATAGCGAATTAACCTATGTGTTAGCCTCCTCCTAGAGGACTATTATCACATAAATCTACACTAAGAAAAGGGAATAGATAAACAAGATAACTATAGGAAATCTAACACTGTGGCCACTTGATTCCTTTTCTTTCAAGGTAGTGTTTTTCTAGCAATAGGGGGTCAATGCATAAGGATTTTGTGCATTGTTTTCTAATATATAAAATCTGCATGTGAAACTAAGATAGATTGGCACACTTAAGCTTCTATCAAGAACAAAAAAAAAAACAACTCAGAACAAGGTAAAAATTACAAATAAAATTGCATAAACTTTTAGTTTCATTAATTAAATTTTAGCATCAAGAATGGAAATGAATGAGGGAGAAATTCAAAACAAAGACAAAGATAACGCACATTGAGTGAGAAAAAATAAAAGTTGGTGCATAAAAACAACAACATCGGCCATATTGCATGATTTTTGAAATGAACTAAGTTCATTTACTACATATGAAATGAACAACATGATTTATGAACTGAATATCCAAAATAAATAGGATAAATAATAGAATCCATATAATTTAGAATAATGTATTGAATATGTAATATGAGAGATGAGAGACTATGTATAATGACATTCGTGATAATATATATACATTTTGACTAGTCATGTAGGTTGAATGGCCATGTGCCACTTCATTATTTATTATTTACTACAAAGACTATTGTCCTTTAGAATTCTTTTGTTCTCAAAGCATATTTATGGAAAAGGCTTTATTTCTTGCTCTAGATCATAATGTTTTCTCATGATATTTTGTTCTTGCAGTTGTATTAGTTGATGATACAAGATAATATCAACTATGAAGCTTTTAGAAAAATTGTCTTATTATGAAAGGGTCAAACCACCCTCACTCAATTTTCTTTGAAACTATGTGGCAACAATTTTCATGATTTGAGAAATGATAGGATTCCACACTTGAGCTTCTCTTCAATATTATAGGATCTTCACTTCGCTTTTCATATTGATTTCATGTTGGGTTAATTTAATGATGCCCTTTATAATTAAGGTGATGACAAAATATCCTTCTATCTTGTGCCTTATTTTTAGGAATATTTATCTTCTAATACTTCTGATGAATAATTGGTTTATAAAGGTCTAATATAAGCATATTTTTGTTTTTTTTTTTTTTTATGTTGATTGGATCTATAATGGTTCTTTTAGTTTTTACATTTGATTTCAAGATCCAATTGATCAAGTTACAAGAGGACTTATAATCTAATTTAGAAGCAATATAGTTAACAATTGAGAGAAAATAAGAGAAGAGAAGAAGAATTAATGGAGAAAAATATTCATTAATCCAATCATAAGATCGACCCATTCTTGGGGTTCTCTTACGCTAGTTAACATATAATTTAATTGGGATCAAATCAATATGATGCAGTGTGTTGGTGTTTCACATTGAATGTCTCTACATGCTCTATGCTTGGTCTAGGTAGCTAACTCAAGTGATGTGCATAGTTGGGAGGGCCAACCAATCCATCCACATCCGCCTTGCATCTCTTCTGCACATTATCTATTGAATGTGTGTGGTAACTCTTTGTCTTATATACTCTATCTTGGTTTCATTTGTGAAATATATTTGTTGATGTGTATCTCTCACACATTTTTGGTTGTCTTATTATGCTTTTTGTGGATCTTATTCATTTTGTTTACTCTATCATATACATTTTTATGCTAACATTTTGTTGTGATGTAAGTATGCAGTGTTTCCTAGATTCATGTCATCTTGTATGAGTATGAATATTGATGTCGTGGGTGTTGCAGGTATACTAGAATAGACCTTTTCACTTGCCCAAAATATAGTATTGATCCATATGATCAGTCTATGTATGAGCCCACGAAATTCAATCTTGGCCACGCCTTTCGTTTCCATGAAAACATAGATAGGTTTCATTTCCTTGTTTAATTTCATTTGTTACCACATAATTCATTGATTGTGTACCTTTACTTCTGAATTACACAGTGTGAGAGAGCACACTGAGGATATCATCAAGTTATTCTTCCCTCTTGGTTGTACAATTGTTGAATGGTGTTGTCATTGATGCCTACATCCATTAATGAACACTCTTAATATTTGTCTAAATTGCATCAGTTGGAAGCTCAAATCGAAGGATGGTTGAAAACCCTAGTAGCCTCGTATTCGTCGTGGTTTTTTAAGATGAAGAACGGTAAAATTGACCTCAATATCATCCTTAATGAATTTTACTCATCAAGTTGTTTCTAGTGGTATGTGGCATGTCACGAGAGCCCTCGCGTTTTGTAAGTTAGGCTTGATTGAATTTGAAGGACCCAATTTGGGGGCAAAACCCCAAAAGGATGTTGAGGTGGTAGCATCTCTTTGGTCAAAACTACAAGGCCCTTCCCAAAGATTTTATTTATGACAGAAGTTTATTATGGAGGATTTTACAAATCTATCTTAATCATAAAGAAAAAAGCGAAGGAGTTTTAGGCCTAAAAGGAAAATTAAGTTCAAGATTCAAAACCCTATGAGAGGTGTCTCCCTCCACAATTTAAATTTAAATTTGGAGTCTCCCTCAAAATAAAGAACTCGTTACATATTTTGAAAATCCCTTATAAGTCTATAAAAGGAATTCATATTCACCTTCAAAAGTATGAAAAGTTAAATGCTCAATTTGTGTCTAATCTCTAAAATATTTCGACCCCTGAGGAGACAGCGTAAGCTCAACAGAGAGGGTTTTTGAATTCAATTTTGGTTGGTGATTGGGGATTCGTTTGGAAATTTTTGCAGGGATATTTATCTTCATGTATTGGCCTACTTCTGAGATCACACATATATTTTCATGTGATTTTAAAATTAGCAAACAAAAGAACTTTTCCTCTCTTAAGATAACGCTACTTGTCTAAGAAAGTGAAGGGTTTATTGAAACTTGTTACTGATTTGTTTGGGTTTGAATGAGCTTAAATATTTTGTTACAGTTTTGTGTGTTTGGAGTTCCTTGCTTTCCTAGCCGCAATCTCAAAAAGAAGTCAACACATCAAAAGGTCACATACTGGAACATTGTGGCAATTAAGTCTTGTTCGTCTTGGCCTCTATTGGGGTACCAATATTGAACCAAAGAATTATCTATGTGATTTTTCGGTGGAGGTTATCCTTGGTACATAATTTCCATACTTAAAAAGGAACCAAGGTTTGTCACAATATCATCTAGTCCTTTCTTAAGGGCATCAAGGCTTGTAATCTCATTCCAAATTGTCACAATACACATAGGAAATTTGATGAAGACTCGTTGATGGCACAGACTATGAGAAATATTTGTGGCCTATTCTTTGAAGTTACTATGTGATATCTAAGCCTATAACATCAATAATTTGGGCCTAATACATCTACAACAAAAAATTCTCTAGCACAAAAGGTCTTGGCATAACCTTCTTAGCACCACATCTCCAAATTGTGCAATGTCTTGCATAGCTTGTAACAAGTGAACAAGTGATTTGATTGGGCTCACAATTAGAGGCATGTTGCATGTTTGAAGCATTGGTCTAATCCTAAGATGTTTTCCATCTCAAGTATTGTGGCTTAATGAAGGAGTATGTGTCCCTTCACCAAGAAGAATCTAATCACAATTAGGGCATCACCAAGGTCTTCATCTTTGAAAAGATAGTTTGAGCATCCATCCTTTGATGATTATGTTCCTTAGGTACAAATTTATGAGCATAAGAAAGGATCCTGAAGTGTTTGAAAGGCCAATCATTGTGTCATACTTGGAAACTTACTGGTGGATCTATTTGAGGCATCTCAATATTGAAATCATACAGTAACAGTATTTGCATTCAGTCTTATAAGGTATGGTTTCCTCTTGCAGATTGTTGTAGTCACAATTTTGTGTTCCTTGTCTAAAGTTAAAATTCAAAATTTCAACAAGGATTCAATTCATTTGATAAGGAAGAAAACAATGTTAGAATAGAACTGCAGAATATATATTATATATATATTATATATATTATATTATATATATATATATGTTGGGCATTATGCACTGGTTTGGCTCGATGACATAAGTGTTGTCCTTGATGGTAATTCACTCAAGTAGCAGATCACAAGTTCAGGCTCTAAGAATGGCAGAAATGGCAGGTGCACAGGTTCCTGATCTCAAAGATGCGATCATCAACAGGTTCTGCAGATGCGCCATTCGAAAGTTGTGGACAGGTTCGCAAGTGTACCGTTCAAAAGATGCGGACCCCCAGTTCACACACTTTCATGCAGAGAAAAGAGCACGTACGTGGGAAATCTTACGGGTGGTCCATGGTATTTAGTCTGACACTTTTTGAACCTATGGTTTGGTCCGTGGTTTTTGCATCTAAAGTTTTGAACCCCAGTTTGGATCCCTTGTATTGGGTTTCTATGTTTTTGGTCCATGGTTTGTGTAAGGGTTTGTGTATAAAAAGGAAAGGAGATTATTTGGCTGGGCACTCATGTGTTGAATATCTTAAGAGCAAGATCTGAAATTCTGGTGATCGATTGGTGAATAATAGTTGGATCTAAATTAAGGAGAATATTGAGCATTATAAGGCGAATCTACTGATAAGACGAGATCTCCTTGGCGCATGATCAGATCTGTGAATCTGACAGTCTGGGATATAGTTGAGGATTGATAAAGTGTTTATACTCGGAGGTCTGCAGGCGAGATATGGTGCAGGTGTAGAGGTGCGCAGTCTAGAAGACAGATTAGGTGCGGAGGTGCGCACTCCAGCTGATAGCGCAGGTGCAGAGGTGCGCAGAACATAAGACACAGCAGTGCGTAGGTGCGCAGAACAGAAGACACAGCAGGTGCAGAGGTGCGCATAAGATAAGACAGAGCAATTGCAGAAGTACGCAGGCTCGACACAACAGAAGTGCAGATATCCGCAGGTTTCTATTGGTGAAGTTACAGACTTTTCTTGAAATATTTTCAGCTGCCTTTACTTATTACTGCTGAGTTCAGGGTTCTGAATTTGTGTATGGTTACTTTGTATTGAGAAGTTATTGACTCATTATTTGTACAAGGAAGTTGGGTGATTTCATACCTATTTGATGTTTGATTGATATCCATGGATCCAATCTGAAAATTTATGAAACGAGGTCCTTGGAAGAAAAGAGAAGGTTGTAGCCTTCTGCAGGTTGAAGTCTGTGTGCTGGTATAAAACTGCACCAGTACAAAATCATTGTAAAATAAGTTTCTAAATAAAAAAGGATAGAGACATATTGCAGCAAGTGGTTTTCACCCACATTGGGTTTCCACCTTATATCTTGTGTTCTTTGTTGTGACTGTTGCTCTATTTTTTTTGGTGTTCCTATTTGCAATAGCTCTAATGATCCACATCTGAAGAATGTATTAAATTATAAGGTATTATAAAGTTTCATCTGCATAAATCGAAAAGAGTTTGTTAATACTGATTCACCCCCCTCTCAGTATTATTTTCAACAATTGGTATCAAAGCAGGTCCTTCAAGAAAAGCTTGATCGCTTGAAGGAAGATCTATCACCATGAGCAACTATGAAAAGGAAGCATCTATCAGGCCACCAATTTTTGATGGGAGCAACTTCGTCTATTGGAAGGTAAGAATCATTGATTATCTTCAATCTCTTGGTACATAGGTATGGGATATTGTGGAAACAGGATACACATTTCCATCAGCAACTCCTATAGACACAGTTGGTAAGAAGCAGTATGAAATAAATGCAAAAGCGGTCAATACTCTATTAGGAAGTCTATCTCAATCAGAATTCGTCAAGGTTATGCAGCTCAAAAGCGCAAAGGAAATATGGGACAAGATCATTCTAAGCTATGAAGGAGATGAGCAGGTAAAACGAGCAAAATTACAAACCCTTAGAATTTAGTATGAAAGTCTCAGAATGCATAATGATGAAAGTGTGGCTAGCTATTTCCTACGTATAGATGAGATCGTAAATTGTATGAAAAATTGGGTGAAGAAATAAAAGAAGTTGTTGTGGTTGAGAAAGTTCTAAGATCTTTGTCTCCTAAGTTTGATTCAAAAATTTTTGCCATAGAAGAAAAGGAGAATCTAAAGAATCTTACCATGTCACAATTACACGAAATTCTAACTGCTTATGAAATGAGAAAAGGAGGACCATCAGACAGAAGAGAAGCTGCATTCAAAGCTTCAGGCAAGGGAGATTACTATGAGCCAGGACATATGTTAGAAGAAGAGGAAGAATCAAATTTTGTCAAAAATCTTCAACGAGGAACTGGAAGATTCAGAGGTAAGCTGCCTTTAAAATGCTTTGCTTGTGGAAGGGTCGGTCATTATGCTGCAAAATTTCCACATAAAGATAAACTAGACAAAGGTAAGGAACCTGTTAGATGGAACAGAAGATAGAATAAGAAGAGCTATTACACGCATGAAGACAGTGATGGATTGCCAAATAGTGATGAAGATGAACAAGGAAATGATAATAGAATTTTGATGGCTTTTGAAGATGATGATTTCTTGGATGCTATAAATGAAGGTATTTATGAAGAAATTGCTAAAATTAAAGTTTGTTTAGAGGAAAATAACATGATTATAGATACTCTAACAGTCCAACTTGCTGAAAACGATAAACACAATGAAGGGTTAGAATGTGAAATTGTGGGACTTAGAAAAGAAATTGAGAAAACAAAAGCCCTTAATCTCAGATTTGCTAAAGGATCTGAAACTTTGGATGAGATTATGAAAGTGCAGTGTTCTCCACTAATAAAGACAGGTCTCGGATATTCTGAAGAAGCATCTCAAGCCCAGAAGCAAACACAGAAGCCATCCACCTCCAAAAGTTATCTTGAAGCAGCAAGGAGAAAGGAACAAGTTGACAATCAAAAGCATAATGAAGATCACCAGGTAAATCAAGGACAATTTGCTTCAAGAATGATCAAAGATTATCAAGTAAATCAGGGGCAATCTACTTCAAGGATGAACAGAAGCCTCAACCAGCCACAGGTAAATCATTCTCAATTTAATCAAGAATGGATGGAAACAACAATCATATGGTTGGTAGATTTGATAATCGCAGGATTTTCTTCAATGGCCAATGTTTCTCTTGTCATAACGTTGGTCATAAAGCTGCTCAATGTGTTGCCTATAAGACCATCATGACTAGGGAAGCTCAAAAACAAAGGAGTATAAAAGGAATCATGAAAAGAACCTACAATAACTTCTCTACTCTTGAAAAAGAAATAGAATGTACTATCTGCAACAATTTCAGTCATGAAGATTCTGAATGCAGAAGCAGGTTTCGGCAAACAATTCAGAAGGAGCAGGCTTCATTGAGTTCCAAAACATGGAGAAAGAAAGAACCACAACCATAAAGCTGTGGGATAGCCTTATATGTGGAAGGACAGGAAAATCAATGGTACATTGATAGCGGATGCTCAAAACATATGACAGGTAATAAAGAAAAACTTCAGTCATATACTGCCTTAGAAAAAGGAAGGAAGGTCTCTTTTGGAAATGATAACCCTGCATTCAAAAAAGGTAAAGGTTCTGTTCAATTGAAAGAGAAGGTTAAAGTTGGAAATGTCATGTATGTTGATGGCTTAAAGCATAATCTATTGAGTTTCATTCAAATGTGTGATCAAGGAATTGAGGTAATATTTCGAACAAATGGATGTATTGTTCGTGAGGTTGATACAGGAAAAACAGTGATCAGAGGCATAAGAACTCCAAATAACTTATACGTACTCAAGGGAGAACATCAACAATGCTACTTAAGAAAGAATGATGAACACTGGCTATGGCACAGAAGACTGGGACATCTTAGCTTCTCTCAGATCAGGAAAGCATGCAGATATCAGGCAGTTCGTGATCTTCCTGACATCAGAATTCCAGACAACACAATATGAAAATCATGTCAAATTGGTAAGCAAACCAGAACTAATTTCCCTGAAAAGGAAGGATCAGCTAGCAGGCCACTTGAACTTGTCCACGCTGATATATGTGGTCCAACTAGGAAGAGATCACCTCGAGGAGAAGATTATTTCATATTGTTCATTGATGATTTTTCAAGGATGTGTTGGATAGGACTCATGAAGTATAAAGATGAAGCTTTCGAAAAGTTCAAGTCATTTAAAACTTTGGTTGAAAGCCAATCAGATCGCAGAATCAAATGCCTCATATCTGATCGAGGAGGGAAATTTACCTCAGATGAATTTTTCGATTTTTGTGAAGAACATGGAATAAGAAGGGAATTCTCTGCTGCAAGGAATCCTCAACAAAATGGGGTAGTGGAAAGGATGAACAGAACGATTCAACAAATGGCTCGTGCTATGCTTGATGAGTCTGGAACTCCCGCAACCTTCTGGGGTGAAGCCACATTTGTCGTTGTTACTATTCACAACAAGACAAACGTCCGGGTAAACAGCACTCGGACTCCTCATGAACTTTGGTATGGTAAGACTCCCACCGTAAAATACTTCAAAATATTTGGAAGCAAACGCTACATTAAAAGGACTGATGAAAAAGTTGGCAAGTTTGAACCTAGAGCAGAAGAAGGCATTCTACTTGGCTACTCTCCCCACAACAAAGCTTACAAATGTTATAACAAAAGACTTGGTAAAATTGTTGAAAGCATTGATGTAGTGGTTGATGAAGAAGGAAACCCTCCCAGGTAGATAAACTCTGAAGATCTCGAAGAAGATTATCCGTCAACATCAAATCAGATTCACAACGAAGAAGAAACCCATGAGGCACCAGAAGAACAGATAAGGATAGAAGAAAAGACTCCATCTAGATACATTCAAAAGAATCATCCAGAATCTCAAATTTTGGGGTAGAAAGAGGCAGGTGTGCAAACAAGAAGAACCATTTCAGAAGCTTCAATCTATCTAGCACTGCTCTCCTCCACTGAACCGCAAAATTTAAGAGAGGCTTGCAAAGATGAATGCTGGGTCAAGGCCATGGAGGAAGAACTCGAGCAGATTGAAAAGAATAACACTTGGGAGTTGGTTCCGAGACCAAAAGACAAGAATGTCATAGGGACAAAGTGGATTTTCAAAAATAAGCTGAATGAAAATGGGGATGTGGTTAGAAACAAGGCAAGACTTGTTTGTAAGGGATATGCGCAACAAGAAGGCATAGACTTTGAGGAAACGTTTGCTCCAGTTGCCAGACTTGAGGCTATAAAAATGTTCCTTGCTCTCTCTAGCTTCCAGAAGTTCAAAGTATTTCAGATGGACATAAAATCTGCATTTCTGAATGGAGACTTGAATGAAGAAGTGTACATTGAACAACCAGATGGGTTTATCCTTGGAAATTATTCAAATCTTGTATGCAGACTCAAAAAGGCTCTCTATGGCCTTAAATAGGCTCCAATGGCGTGGTATTATCGATTGGATAAGTACCTCCATCAACAAGGTTTTATAAAAGGATCAACTGATAGCAATATGTATATAAAAGTTGACAATAATAAGTTGCTAATACTTGTGGTGTATGTTGATGATATCATCTTTGGTAGCAATGAAGAAAACATGAGTCAAAACTTTGCCTTGGTGATGCAGAAATAGTTTGAAATGTCCATGCTTGGTGAGCTCACATACTTTCTTGGTCTACAAGTCCAACAAAACAAAGACGCCATTTTTCTATCTCAAACCAAATATCTCAAGCAAATCTTGAAGAAATATGGGATGGAGGATTCGAAACCAGTATGTACCCCTATGGTGACAGGTTGCAACCTCAGCACAAGTGATGAATCGGCAACAGTACATCAACCAACCTATCGATCCATGATTGGTACTTTGCTTTATCTAACAAGTACCCAACTAGATAATATGCATGCAATGGGAATAGTTGGAAGGTTTCAGGCAAATCCAAAGGAAACTCATCTTCAATCAGTTAAAAGAATTTTCAAGTATCTACAAGAAACTCAAAACTATGGCCTATGGTATCCTAGAGGTATAGATCTCACACTTCATGCATACACAGATGCAGATTGGGCAGGAAGCGTGGATGACAGGAAAAGCACTAGTGGTGGTGCATTCTTCATGGGTCCTAGATTACTATCATGGTTCAGCAAGAAACAAAGCTCTATTGTATTATCTACAGCTGAAGCAAAATATGTAGCTGTTGCATCTTGTTGCACACAACTCCTTTGGATGATGCAAACATTGTAAGATCTTCAAATCACTTGTACTCCACCTATCTCCATTTTTTGTGATAACACAAGTGAAATCAGTATTTCAAATAATCCTAACATGCATTCAAAGACCAAGCACATCCTGATCAAGTATCATTTTCTCCGAGAACAAGTACTTATTCAAAAGGTCAAATTGGAGTATGTTCCCTCTAAGGAACAAGTTGCTAATATCCTCACCAAACCACTGCCCAGGGAGACCTTTGAATACCTCAGACAAAAGATGGGGGTAGTTGATGCATCATCTTACTATTGAATCTTGTCTGGTTCAAAGACTGTTGTATGCAAGTTTCATATGGGATGTATGCGTACATACGCTGGTTTATGTGGGTCTGTCAGAGACATTCTGGCACAGGTTTAGGGGGAGCATATATTCTTCTAATAATGCATTGTTGGCATTATCATAGAAGATCTTGGTTCAATTATGTTCGATTTTAGGAGGAGCAAGTGTAGAAGGAGAACATGGATTTTGATCTGAATAATGTTGCTGATGTTTTTGTCTCTATGTCTTATATTTCTTTTGTCAAGGTCTTGTAACGGCCTATTTTGGTTGCCCCACTATGCCTGGGATGGATAATGTGGTGTGCTCATTATATCATTTATCCCCACTTGGTTGGGAGTTGTATGTATGAGTCTTTGGTGATAGAGAGGTCAGTTATGATTTCTTATATAGAACATCTTCTTGCAGATCTTGCCTATTTGTCAGGGGGAGCTTTGATAGCACAGCAGAACAGAGATTTCAGCATGCATTCAGGGGGAGCATAACCCTTTGCCCTTGATGACAAAGGGGGAGGAAAGATCTTGAGTGACTTTGGGTTGCCATCAAGTCCAAAGTGGGATATTGTTGGCATTATGGCACTGGTTTGGCTCGATGACATAAGTGTTGTCCTTGATGGCAATTCACTCAAGTAGCAGATCACAAGTTCAGGCTCTCAGAATGGCATAAAATGGCAGGTTCGCAAGTTCCTAATCTCAAAGATGTAGTCATCAACAGGTTCCGCAGATGCGTTGTTTGGAAGTTATGGACAGGTTCGCAAGTGTACTGTTCAAAAGATGCGAACCCCCAGTTCACACAATTTCATGCAAAGAAAAGCGCACGTACGTGGGAAATCTTACGGGTGGTCCATGGTATTTAGTCCAATGCTTTTTGAACCTACAGTTTGGTCCGTGGTTTTTGCATCTAAAGTTTTGAACCCCGGTTTGGATCCCTTGTATTGGATTTCTATGGTTTTGGTCCATGGTTTGTGTAAGGGTTTGTGTATAAAAAGGAAAGGAGATTATTTGGCTGGGCACTCATGTGTTAAATATCTTAAGAGCAAGATCTAAAATTCTAGTGATCGATTGGTGAATAATAGTTGGATCTGAATTAAGGAGAATCCTGAGCATTATAAGGCGAATCTACTGATAAGGCGAGATCTCCTTGGCGCATGATCAAATCTGTGAATCTGACAGTCTAGGATATAGTTAAGGACTGATAAGTGTTTATACCTGGAGGTCCGCAGGTGACATACGGCGTAGGTGTGGAGGTGCGCAGTCCAGAAGACAGATCAGGTGCGCAGTCCAGCTGACAGCGCAGGTGCGGAGGTGCGCAGAACATAAGACACAGCAGTGCATAGGTGCGCAGAATAGAAGATGTCGCAGGTGTGGAGATGTGCAGAAGATAAGACAGAGCAAGTGCGGAAGTATGCAGGCTCGACACAGCAGAAGTGCAGATATCTGCAGGTTTCTATTAGTGAAGTTGCGGACTTTTCTTGAAATATTTTCAGCTGCCTTTACTTATTACTGTTGAGTTCAGGGTTCTGAATTTGTGTATGGTTGTTGTGTATTGAGAAGTTATTGCCTCCGTATTTGTACAAGGAAGTTGGGTGATTTCAGATCTATTTGATGTTTGATTGATATTCATGGATCCAGTCTGAAAATTTATGAAACGAGGTCCTTAGAAGAAAAGAGAAGGTTGTAGCCTTCTGCAGGTTGAAGCCTGCGTGCTAGTATAAGACTGCACCAGTACAAAATCATTGTAAAATAAGTTTCTAATTAAAAGAAGATAGAGACATATTGCAGCAGGTGGTTTTCACCTACATTGGGTTTCCACCTTATATCTTATGTCCTTTGGTGTGACTGTTGCTCTATTTTTTTGTTGTTCCTGTTTGCAATAGTTCTAATGATCCACATCTGAAGAATATATTAAATTATAAGGTATTAGCAAGTTTCATCTGCATAAATTTAAAAGGGTTTGATAATACTGATTCAGCCCCCTCTCAGTATTATTCTCAAAAACCCCAGTGGCATTAGTAGACTTAGAATCCTTTTGTTTTCCATGCCTTTTCTTATGGTTTTTTAACTCTCATAATAAACCTAAATCTAAGACTTAGTTTGAGGTCACTTGAATAACATATGAATCTAACAGTTGTCCTATGCAATAAGATAATGTCGTGAAATTCCTATCACCATCTTCCTTAAGTATATTTTCCGGAGAAAAAGTTCCCTGTGAGTTTATTTTCATTTGGTTTGTTTTTCCTTTGGTGTGACTGTTTCTCTATTTTTTTTCATCTAAAGTTTTGAACCCCGGTTTGGATCCCTTGTATTGGGTTTCTATGGTTTTGGTCCATGGTTTGTGTAAGGGTTTGTGTATAAAAAGGAAGGGATATTATTTGGCTGGGCACTCATGTGTTGAATATCTTAAGAGCAAGATCTAAAATTCTGGTGATCGATTGGTGAATAATAGTTGGATCTGAATTAAGGAGAATACTGAGCATTATAAGGCGAATCTACTGATAAGACAATATCTCCTTGGCGCTTGATTAGATCTGTGAATCTGACAGTCTGGGATATAGTTAAGGACTGATAAAGTGTTTATACTCGGAGGTCCACATGCGAGATACGGTGCAGGTGTGGAGGTGCGCAGTCCAGAAGACAGATCCGGTGCGGAGGTGCGCAGTCCAGCTGACAGCGCAGGTGCGGAGGTGCGCAGAACATAAGACACAACAATGCGTAGGTGCGCAGAACAGAAGACGTAGCAGGTGTGGAGGTGCACAGAAGATAAGACAAAGCAGGTGCAGAAGTATGCAAACTCGACACAACAGAAGTGCAGATATCTGCAGGTTTCTATTAGTGAAGTTGCGGACTTTTCTTGAAATATTTTCAGCTGCCTTTACTTATTACTGCTGAGTTCAGGGTTCTGAATTTGTGTATGGTTGTTGTGTATTGAGAAGTTATTGACTCAGTATTTGTACAAGGAAGTTGGGTGATTTCATATCTATTTTATGTTTGATTGATATTCATGGATCCAGTCTGAAAATTTATGAAACAAAGTCCTTGGAAGAAAAGAGAAGGTTGTAGCCTTCTACAGGTTGAAGCCTGCGTGCTGGTATAAGACTGCACCAATACAAAATCATTGCAAAAGAAGTTTCTAATTAAAAGAAGATAGAGACATATTGCAGCAGGTGGTTTTCACCAACATTGGGTTTCCACCTTATATCTTGTGTCCTTTGGTGCGACTGTTGCTCTATTTTTTTTGTTGTTCCTATTTGCAATATTTCTAATGATCCATATCTGAAGAATATATTAAATTATAAGGTATTAGCAAGTTTCATTTGCATAAATTGAAAAGAGTTTGATAATACTGATTCACCCCCCTCTCAGTATTATTCTCAACAATATATATATATATATATATAATTATATATATATATTATAATATATATATATTATATATTATATATATATATTATATATATATATATATAATATATTGCAATACATTTCACAGTCATCATTTTGGAGTTTGTTGTAGCAAGATTAGGTAGTCAAGGTTTTAATGAGCTTCTTCACTCACTGAAATATATTAGACAGTAGTTGGCATCTACAACCAAAAAAATAGTTATATCTCCTTTGCAACAGTATCACAAACAAGGATTTATCATTCTCAGGCACTAAGATTTTTGTGTTGGGTTCGCATTGTCTTATTTGAAGCATATAGTGACTTCTACGTTGCAATTACAATAAGCTAGTAATAGTAGTAAGACAGTGACATGATAGTGACCTACCTTATATTTTGATGAGATAGTGATCATTAGGATAGTGCTTTGAATATATGACAATGACTAGGGTTTTGGTAGTTGATGTAGCATATGATAGTTGATATTGACAGCTAGGGCTTGATGTCCAAGTGGACAGAGGGTGAAGTGCTTATGACAGTCGATATTGATAGTTAGGGCTTGATGTGCAAAGTGGAAAAATGGTGAATTATTTATGACAATTGACAATTGACAGCTAGAGCTAGCATGTATATTGAGCAGAGGAAGATTTGATTGGCATAGTTTGTGTTGTAGATCTCTTGTAAAACAATTTCTTATATATTGATTATTTGAGCATAGGTGGATCTAGTCTTAAAATTGTGAAACATGGTCCATCGGCTTATCAAGGTGGTAGGGTGGTGCAAGGAAAGAGAATGGAGTCCCCTCCAGTTTGGAGACTAAGAACACTTCAGGGTAGTAAGGTGGTTTTTGGGCAAGTTGGAGCTTACACATGGCCTTAAAGTGTCCATCCAGTTGCAACTGATACACATGGTGTTGGAGCACCTTAATGTTGGAGCCTGTAAACTAGGGTGTTGAGGCACCCTCCCAGTTGTAGTTGATAAATAAGGCATTGGAGTGCCCTATAGGTTGGCACTAAAAACTTGATGTAAATCTTTTGAAGACAAATATTAAGAAGCATTCGATGGTTTTTGTTTTGGAGGAGTTTCCACCTAAAAAAACTTTGTGTCTACTGTCTTTATTTGTTATGCATTCTTAAATGGTGTTGATGATGTTTATGTTTATCTTATGCTAATAAAAATTAATTCTATGTGGAATTAAAAATATACTAATTGATAATAAATATTGATTCACCCCCCTCTCAATTTTTCCAACAACAATGATCATTTGGTCTAGTCAATGTGACAAACAAGGCCTTGTCAATCAGAGACATTTTAGGAAAACCCAGTGGCATTAGTAGACTTAGAATCCTTTTGTTTTCCATGCCTTTTCTTGTGGTTTTTTAATCCTCATAATAAACCTAAATCTAAGACTTAGTTTGAGGTCACTTGAATAACATATGGATCTAGAAATTGTCCTATGCAATAAGATAATCTCATGAAATTCCTATCACCATCTTCCTTAAGTATATTTTCCAGAGAAAAAGTTCCCTGTGAGTTTATTTTCATTTGGTTTGTTTTTCCATGTCATTTATTTTCATAGTGATAATATAAGTCCATTAGCAATCTAACCTTTGCACATATAGTGTAGTATCTCAAAGTTTATGAACATCTTGGTTGATAATTTTAATGTCAAGTCCTTTAACCGATTAAACAGACCAACATTTTTGGCAATATTACCATGGAGATACTAAGGAGATAAGTACATTGATGGTTTAGTTTTAATTTTTGCAATCAAGTTGTGTGAATTCCTTTTTACACTTACATTCCAGATCCAACATTTTATTTCTTGGTTCTAAAAGAAATGTTAGGAATATATAAATAGGGATATAATTAGAGACACTATGGGTAGGTTTACAAGAAGAGAAAAGGTAATTACTTTTGAGAAGTAAACTCCTTCAAATTCTAACATGCTAGTGAGTACATCCAAACGAAGATAAACAAAAAAGACTCCACTTTCAAATCCAACCTTTGGGGAAAGTAGTTCAAGGGTCTAAAAGAAGACAATTGGGGCAAGCAATTTTACATTTTAGATATCAATAGTTAATACCCCATTAGCAGGTCCAAAGTGGGAGCCTCATAGTCTAAATATCTGAAAAATAAAAGCAAAATGGGCCATGGAACCTGTAAATCCTCAAAAGAGGCCCACAGTAGAGACATCCATTTTAGGAAGTCAACTCTAGCTTATAGAACTTGAAATCATCTCCAATTCAATTAGAGATATGGAGACTCCTCCAGTAGACATGGAGTTCAATTTTGCTGGAGGGTTGAATATGGAAGGAGAAGGTGGAGTTCATATTCTTGAATAATAAGACATGCACATAAGAGATGAGGATGACGTAACATTTGGATTCCCTATTGTAGATATTATTGCACATGTTCAAATGAAAAATATTCCCCCATCAGTGTTTCCCCATTTTCAAGGTATGGTCATTGAAGAACCTAACTCATTTCTCTTTTAATTTGATATATTGTGCCATAGATATGATTATTCTAATGATGTACAAAAACTTAAGTTATTTCCTCCCACTATCAAGGACTCATCCATGTGCTAGTTCATGGGATTGGGAGAGAATACCATACAAGCATGGGATGAAGTGTCTACAATTTTTCTTAGAAAATATCAGGATTACTATAAATCTAGAGACTTAAGGAAAGATATTTTCAAAATGGAACAAAAAGAGGATGAAATTATAGAGGATTATCTAGAACAACTCCTATATAATCTTCAAAGATATAAAAAAACAAAAAATAAGGTTAATCAGGACACAATTAGAACCACATTTTTTAGGGGGGTTTCTAATGAGTCAATTAATCTTCCTAATTTCATGGCAGTAGGGGATGTGTCACAGCTAACCTTTGATAAAATTGGTGATCTTTGCAAAAGGTGCTCAATGGGATAAGCTCAATCTAGTAAGGGAATTCTAGTCACCTTTTTTAAAGTTACCAGGTTAGCTACAGGTGGTGTACTAAAGAAAAGTTATGACATTTATTAGATAATTTCAAAAACCAGCTTCTTGGAACCCTAAGTATGTGGTTGGGTACCTAAAAACTCAAAAAAAAGCAAGAAGATGAAAAAAAAATTGATTTTATGTCCTAAATGTAGAAAAAAACATCCACATAAAGAATTCCCTTTCAAATAATTTTAATGTTTGCTCCATTTGTATAGGTAAACATTCAATAGAGTGTCCTTCTCTACCAAGGCTAAAGGAAATGAACCAAGAAGAATATCAAGGAACTAAGAAATATTGTGCATTAGCACCAAAGTATACTTGGAAGCCAAGAACCTCAAGTATAATGTTAGAACATGTGCAGCAATTTCCTTCTTATTATCAGTAGTGTTATCCATTCCAGTTTTCTAATTCTAATGTGTCTTAGCAAGCGTTCCCACCTCAGTAAATCCACAATATCCTTGGAAACCAGGATGGTGAGGTCCTAACTTTGGGTGTATTCTTGCTTACCAATACCTTATGCAAATTTTTACCCACCAAAATGGGTAACCCTATAGGAGAAAAAATTTCTCTTATTATTGATATCCATCTAGTCAACCACATAACCAACAGCCCCTGATAGCCACCACTAGCTCATGATATGTCATTATATTCCCGCCACTTGCATCAGTCATATGCTTCTCACCATCTTACATGAGCACATGGACAAAAGTGGGATTCCTATCAAAAGGTACTTTAATCATTTTGCAATTAGGTGCTTATGCTTATTTGTATTTGGTAATTTGATATGAATTATGGGTGATATGGAAAGAGGATGGGTCTTGACCATGATCTTTTCATCTCACCTTAAATGGAAGGTTAACCTTTGATCCTAGTCTAATGGGACCTTCCTTAATGGCCCAATGGGTATAGGACGGGAACTACTTGGGAAACCCTAATTGATACAGCGCATTTCCATCTATCCCTATGTCATATTTAACACATCCCCTCATAAATTACAAGCCTTGTCTAACATCCATTCTTTGAGTTCAACTAACCATTGGTTCTCTAGAATTTGGCACCGGTACATCCAAATACCCGGGTAGGGCTTGGAAACTTTTCACTAGGAAGTTGATGTAGATAAAACAAACAAGAAGAGCATGTCATGGCTACAACTAAACTAAAAGAAAAAAATATCCAAATGCAAAAGATGGACAGGGACATACAAATTAGTATGTGTTAAAATCCTAGCATTACCTATACCTCACTCATTATGGCCATCACCTAGTTCCTGAGCACATGTTTCTCCATTATATCAAAGGAATGAACCCTTATATGTACCAACCCTAATGAGAAATGAACTTACTCATCATTAAAGGGTAATATTGTTAATTTTTCAATGTTATGTGTTCTAACAATCACTTTTGACAATTTCTTCTTTTAGTAGCAACCACTTTTCCAATTATATTTCAATCACCCAATGACAATAAGTAATTGTATATAGAAAAATAAACAATATGCATAATAGAAGACAACCAAGATCAATGACACAGAGATTTAGGTCAAAGACTAGGGGAAAACCCCACAAGGGAAAAAACCCAACCATATTCTTCTTCTATTAGATGTTCATAAAATGTTCATTAGAGATACATAGTCCAAGTACATTCAACAAATAGTCAAAGGTCAAAGCCTTGACCAACCAAGTCAACAATTCAATATCCAATCAAAGATGGGCATATAATTCAAATATAGTCAAAGTACTAATCCTATAGTTTCAGCCTTGGAAAATTCAAAGTCAACAATAGTCAATGTTTCCCTAACCAGTCCAAGTCAACGATCAAAACAACTCCAAAAATTTTGGTCAACCAGTCAAAAGAATTTGGCCTCCTTTTCTCAATCAAAACATATTCAAATTTCTCTCCACAATGTGGTCAAAGTCAATAGTTAACTTGTGGCCAACCCTAGCCTCAGTTCTACGATCAAAGTTGATCAAGGTGCCCAAAAATGTTTAGTCTTCTTCTCCCTAAATTCGACTTCTATAACAAATCCAAAAATTAGTCAAAGTAAGCCAAATCTCCCAAAGTCAACATTGTTCAAAATTTCCAAAAACAAAATATTAATGCAGTTAAATCATAAACTCTCTCTCTCCTTCGCACATGTGAACTCGGACCTTGCAATTATAGAAGTGCTCAAACCAAGTGAAGAAGGAATGATGTGCATGATGATGCCTCCAACTGATGCCATCTTAGGTGTATTTACATGTGGCCTTGGGGGGTTGAATTTCTCCTTTAGATCGACCTGTACTTTTTGAGATGACTTGGAATAACGTTAAAAATGATATTTTTCCAAAGGAAAGTGGGGTATTCTTAGGATTTGTTCTCCAAGGAGTGAATTTCTCCATCAACTACCAATTTTCAACACTCCCTCTCAGCTATGGAGGAATTTCTAAGTGCATCATAAGTCTCCTCTCGGATGTACCTATCTCACTATCATTATCTCATATCACATCTCATCGCATCTATTGAACAATGAATTCTTGGTCTAAAGAAGAAGAATAATCATAGGGGAGATTAATCTACCACCCTATATCCAATAAAATAAGTGATATAACACTTACCTTGAGAGGCAAGGATCACACACATCCTATTATCCACTGATCTTCCCACCTTAATTCTCAAGAAACAAGTGGCGAACACCTACATCGTGACGATGTATACAACTTTCCATAAATGGTAAGGAACATACTCATCTCAAATCCCGTCACCCATTGTCCAGACAGGTGGAAATACTGACAATCCTAGCTTGTAGGTAGGATGCATACTGGGATATATTAGGTGAAGTCCCAAACTTGACAGCAAGCAATAGATACCACTTGCTATAGGTGGCAAGGATCATACATGCCTCAGGAATAGATACAACTTGAGACAAGTTGCAAGGATCATACATCCTTCTAATGACATCATGAGAGTAGGGGACAGATACAACTTGCCACAAGTGACAAGGATGAGAAAACCCTTGCATTCTCAAGCCCAAGAGCTCCCCAAGTCCTTCCCCCCCCCCCCCCCCCCCCCCCCCCCCCCCCCCCCAAAAGTTAATGGATGTCAAAAGACAAGGGGGAAGAGCATATCTTAGTGTTCTCAAACAATCATGACCACTTGTCAAAAGGGTCAAATCCACCAGTCCAAGCTGGTCTTTGAAGACCAACAACTTCACTTTCAGCAAAGGCTTGGTAATTATATCACTCATTAGTCGAAATGTGATGGAGTCTTATAACTCCTCTCTGCACCATATCCCAGATATAGTGATATCTAATCTAAATGTGCTTAAACCTGTCATGGAACACATGATTTTCTAAAAGTTGGATCCCACTCTTATTGTCGCAGTATATCATAGTTGTATCCAATACCTAGTCAAACAGCTCTCCAAAGAGCTTCCTCAACCATACTTCGTCATAAATAGTCATGCTAGTAGCAATGTATTGAGCCTCAGTCATGCTAAGGGAAACATAATTTTGCTTCCTTATCATCCAAGATATCATGGCAGACCCCAGACTAAAACAACAACCTAATGTGCTCTTCATGTCAACAACATTTTAGGCCCAACTAGAATCAATGTATCCATGAAGTCTCACATCTCTGGCAGTGTTTCTCAATCCAAGATTGATAGTCCCATGCAGGTATCTCATCACATGCTTAGTGGAAACCCATTGTGCATGTAGAGGCTCCACCATAAATTGGCTCAAGATTGTTGAAAGAAAAACATATGTCTAGTTTAGTGTTCACAAAGAACATCAATGCCCCAATTAGTTATCGGTACTCAGAAGGATTTACTAAATTAGGTCTTGCAACTTCACCACATAACTTCCTAAAATTCATCTCCATCAGTGTGGTCAGACACTTGCATTCCACCATTCCAAATCTCTCCAACAGCTTGGAAACATATTTCCCTTGAGAAAGGAAAACCTCACCAAGTCTTTGCCACACCTCTAAGCCCAGGAAGTAGTGCATCAAACCAAGGTCTTTCATCTCAAACAGATTAATACCATGGGTTCAGGCACAGGGGCCAACAAAATATATGTCGTAATCTAGCATAGTGCTGCCATTTTCACCCTATTCAGGACAAATAAGGCGTCTCACCCAAGGTGTGTCGCGACCTGACTTGGTTAAGGGAGATGGAACGAGGCACTAGGGGAAACCATATGGAAGCTATCGATGCTCAGTAAACCCAGAACTAGAACATCATAAGTACAATCATAACAACCCAATAATTCAAAGGGAAAATATATTATGCATGTGCATTCATAACAAAAATTTAAAAGGGCACATAAAGTCACACAAGAAGACTCCCATATAACCCTGAAACTTCTTCTTCCATTAGTTTCAGCAGCATTACATCAATACATCTGCCTCGAAGGCATCATCAAAAAATAGAAACTAACGTTACAAGCTAATACAGAATAGTGCGAGCTCAATAGGCTCCGCAACAGCATTTCGGTGCACTTCTTGCCTCTCTTCCTCTCGACTTTTCCCTTCAGCATTTTTAAACACTTTTCTCACTTGGACTGCTACTTCTACCTCAGATGCTCCACATTTTCCCTTTTTTGTTGCCTTTGTTGCTTGGTCATGTTTGCTTCCTCGATTTTCATCAATCCTTCCATCTCATCTGCAACTGCGTGAGCCCTAATTTCTCTGGTCAATCCTCTACAACTGATTGTCTTTGGTGAGTCCCTTCTTGTTAAAATTGGAAACTAGGGCCAAACTCCATGTGGGTCATATTATTAATGGAAGCTAATATTTTTCTTGGATCCCTCTCATCAAGAGGTGTAGGATTGATCTAAATATCATCTGATTCTAATAAGTATTCATGGATATATGAATTTATTTGTGTTATGGGACAATTCGTCAAGGTCGACTAGCAACCAAATAAACCCCACTTGTGCTTAACGTTTTAGTATAAATAGAGGTGGCCTTCAATTCATTTCAACACACTTGGGATCCCTTCCTCTCTACTTATCTTTGGGTTTTAGTACGAGGAGAGACCCTAAGGGATAACGCTACCCTAATCCAGAGGGCAGAAGCTGGAACTATCGGGAACTGTCAAAACTGTCGGGAAAACCTAGAACTGTCGGAACTACTGAGAATAGCTGGAATTTCCAAAATTGCCAGAACTGCCGGAAATGTCGGGAAAAGTCGGAACTGTTGGGAAAATCTGGAACTGTCGGAATAGCTAGAATTGTTGGAACTGCCAGAACTGTCGGGAAAAGCCGGAACAGTCGAGAAAAGCCAGAAATGCCAGAACTATGAGGAATACCTGGAACTGTCGGGAACTGCTAGAATAGCCGAGAAAGCTGACATAGAGGGCAGAAGTCGAAACTGCCGGGAATTGTTGGAACTGCCTGGAAAAGTCGAAACTGCCAGAACTACCGGGAATAGCCGGAATTGTCGAAACTACCGGAACTACAGGAATTGTGGGGAACTGCCAGAATAGGTGGGAAAGCTGATGTAGAGGGTAGAAGCTAGAACTACCGGGAACAACCGGAATTGTCATAATTGCCAAAACTGTCGGAACTGCCGGGAACAATCAAAACTACCGAAACAGCCGGGAACTATCGGAAATGCCGGAACAGCCAGAGCATCTATCTCCAAAGGAGAGAAACATGCAAGGGACAACTGACTAACATTGGGACAGTTGTATGGCACTTAGCAGCAAATACACCAAGCATGAAATGTTATAGATAGCATGCAAGGGACAGTTAACATGCAACAGCAGGCATGTTAAGGACAACAAGCATGCTAGGGACAACAAACAAGCAAGGAACAACAAGCAAGCAAGGTGCAGCCAACACATAGGTCAGTATGGCAACATGGTGCAGCAATGGCACATAATGCAGTACAGTGATGGGTAAAGTCATGATTAATGAAGCATGATGAGATGCAGCATAGTGATGATGGGTGCAGCATGGTGCAGCGTGGTGAGGTGCAGCATGATGACGAAATTCAGCACAATGATAAGTGAA
>APFE030171948.1:72751-91049 GCA_000404065.3 Pinus taeda
ATTTATTTGTGTTATGGGACAAATCGTCAAAGTCAGCCAACAACCAAATAAACCCCACTTGTGCTCAACGTTTTAGTATAAATAGAGGTGGCCTTCAAGTCATTTCAACACACTTGGGATCTCTTCCTCTCTACTTGTCTTTGGGTTTTAGTAGGAGGAGAGATCCTAAGGGATAGCGCTGCCCTAATCCAGAGGGCAGAAGTCAGAACTGTTGGAACTACTGGGAAAAGCCGAAACTGTCAAAACTTTTGAGAATAGCTGGAATTGCCAGAACTGCCAGAACTATCAGGAAAAGCCAGAATTACTGGAACTATCGGAACTGTTGAGAAAATCCGAAACTATCGAGACAAGCCGAAACTGCTAAAACTGCCAGAACTGCTTGGAATAGCGGGAACTACCAGGAACTACCAGAACAGCCAGGAAAGCTGACACAGAGGGCAGAAGTTAGAACTACCAGGAAAAGTCTGAACTGTCGGGAATAGCTGGAATTACCGAAACTGCTAGAACTATCGGAATTGCTGGATCTCCCGAGAACTGCCAGAACAAACGAGAAAGCTGACGCAAAGGGTAGAATCCGAAACTGTCGGGAACAACCAGAATTGTCAGAATTTCTAGAACTATCGAAACTGTCGGAACTGCCGGGAACATCTAGAACTACCGAAACTGTCGGGAACAGCCAAAATTGCCGGAACTGCCAGAACAGCCAGAGCATCTATCTCCGAAGGAGAGCAGCATGTAAGGGGCAACTAACTAACATTGGGATAGTTGTATGGTACTTAGTAGCAAATACACCAAGAATGCAATGTTACAGATAGCATGCAAGGGATAGCTAACATGCAACAACAAGCATGCTAAGGACAACAAGCATGCTAGGGACAACAAGAAAGCAAGAGACAATAAGCAAGCAAGTTGCAACCAACACATACGTCAGTATGGCAAAATGGTGCAGCATTGGCAAATAATGCAGTACAGTGATGGGTACATTCATGATTAATGAAGCGTGATGAGATGCAACATAGTGATGATGGGTGCAGCATGGTGCAACGCGGTGAGGTGGAGCATGATGACGAAATGCAGCACAACGATAAGTGAAGGAGTCACCTTGGAGAATCAATTGAAGAAGCATGTCTTCAACTGATCTCATGTATCATCTTCTTAGAGATGATCTATGCTCTTATCTAGATAAGTCAAAGTGTCGACTTTTGTTGTAAACGTACTCTCTCTCTCTCTCGATGTTGTTGCAGTGCTTCTTCCTATACATTGCCTCCTTGACCTGTTCCTTCAAACGAAGGACCCAACTCTAGAATAGAATCAATGGCTACATTTTTTAACCTTGTATACTCAGCGAGTGTTGCCTTCCATGAGCTTGTGAGAGCAATTTCTTGATCAATAAATTGTGTTGCGAGTTTGATTGTTGGTTGTGAAGGAAAGGTAATCAAAAGGGTATTCCATTCGATTTATGCCTCCTTGTTGAATTTTTGTAGTTTCTGGAAGTGATCCTATGTGGGCGGCTTAAGGTCCTAGAGTAGACTCTTAGTCTTGCTCAATTCATGCTCAATTTGTTAGTTCTAGCTTTCAATGGTTCGCTTGGTCTATGAGCTCCTTTTATTGGGTTTTTTCTCTGGTAGCCATGGATTTTTTGAATATACGATTAGGTTGGTGGCATAGAGGGTAAACCGATTCACTTTTATTTTCCAAAAAGCCTAACTAATCACAAACTTGTGCTAAGATTCCTTGAGCTTCCTTTGTAGCTTGAATGAGAGAGCCTCTGAGATAAGTTGCTTATGTAATTTTATGCTCAATCACGATGGTATAATGGGAAGGAGGATCTAGTAGCGCCCTTTGAGAAGAAGCAATATTATGTTTGAGCTTTATATTTGTCGAGATGAGGTCGGTGTAGGTTGTTTTGATGTGATTGCAGCATTTGACTAGAGTGCAAGTCAAAACGTCTTATGGTGCACCTGTGACTATCTCAGCAACCAAGGGTCATAGATCCAAGAACTTTGCAGTCATTTGGCCAATCTAAATCTATAGATTCTACTTCTCCTAAAGAATGTGATCTCATTCTGCAGCTAGGGAAATAATTTGTTGTTGTTAATGCTCATGTTCAGTTGCCAGAGTGTTGTGCAATGCCTGTGCTTGCGGTGCAATCAATTGAATGAAATTAAACAATTAAGAGGATGACCAACTCTGGAGGTCATTAGGGGTCATATTAGTGCATTTGGGTAGTCGACTCTCTAATGGTTGGCCACTAGCAATTGATTTCTCATATTTCCCTTGGGGTGAGGTTTCTCACTCTGAGGGCTCAATGGCATGAGGACTGATGCAAGATGGGCTAGATTATGGTGGTTGCAAGTAAGCAGGAGTGATGGTTAGGGGCAATGTGTGGATGGCTTCTGGGTTCGGATTCTTGGTGTTGATGGGTTCGCCTGTTTCCTTAAAGGGGGGGGCCTAGTACTAGAGGTAACAGGTACATAGTAAAGAATTCCAGAAATTTTGGTGAGTCGCAATTGCCTCATTATTAGTGTTTGTAGTGGGTTGGATTACGAAGTCAACCTCCATATTTGTGTCTGCACCTAGGGGATTTCTTGATGGAGGAATGTCAAAAACAGTGGTTGAGCTGGAGTTAGTTTGCCGCGATGGATTGTGTGACCTTAGGGATATGGCAAAAGTGGAGGGTGGATTTTCGTCTGTGATGGGCATGCTAGTGTGAGATTGGGGTTCCTCGCCAGTAAGATCGACAACTTGAGTAGATGTCATTTTCATATTTTTCTTTGCAACCAATGGTGTTTTGGTGGGAATTGGCTTAGTATTCTTGATGGTAGGTGGGGTATGAGAGTGAGGGCCCATTGGAGGGATTAAAGCAATAGCAGGGCTACAAATTAAATAACCAAGTGGATTTGATTTGATAAAATCAGAAAAGGTAGGAAAATGAATTATTGATGCCTTGAGATCCTCTAGAGTGCTATGTAAGGATTGCATTTGTGTTCCAAGCCTCTTGATGACTCGAGTGAGTGTTTGTTTGGCCAAGCACTTCTGGGAGGCGACAGAGGTTTCTCCAAGTAGTGGTTGAGGCACCATTACTCCAAAAAAGTATATATGCTTCCCATCTTAAAATTCTCTAGCAATCCCAGGCTAGGACAAGACTTCGGTATGGAAGGCTTCCTCTGATAGAACAAACTTTTGGGTCAGCATTTAAAACATGGTTGGTTTGACGCACTTAGGCCGCACCTAAGTGTTTCCCTAACTTACACCAAACCAAATATCCTATGAGTATTCATCGAGGAGTGATCGTGGGATTCTTGGCTTGGCCTTAGTGACATCTAGCATTTTCTAGTACCATCTGGCAAAAGAAGATTCATTGATTTCCTTGTTGTTGGGATCTCTGAATATCTACCATGGTGAGTATCTTAGAGCAAGGGGTTGATATTATGTAACCAGCATCAACTCTCTGCCTTCTGTTGGGCACCACTTCCACATTTCTAAGGCGACAACGAGGTATCCATATATAAAATAGGTTACCCTTTTGTAGACATATTCACGAGCTTCGAAGAGTTCATTTAATGGAAAACCATACCAATTTAATTATGTACCTTGCACACAATCTTCCGTGACTAAGATAATGTCTAGGGTGCATTCACCTTTCAAGAAATGGTGCATGACCTTCCTGACAATTATGTAGCAAACGAACTTGATGTATGGTTTGTTGATTGGTACAATTGTGGCTCTCTTTCTACAATGTTGGGTTTCATACTTCTTATAGTAATTGTCGTCGCCTGTCTTCTTGACCTGATTGGAAGCATTCAGAAATGCAATCAATGCTACAACTCCTACAACAAAAACCCCTATGAGTTTTTGAAGGTCAATGCCATGGATTTGATACTCCTTATCAAGTGACAGAGACCCTCCATGCATCCTATTGATTATGAATTTTGTACATTGCATCGTTTCTCCCATATTGTCGAACATTGGTAGACTCCATAGATTTAGTAGTGTCAACCTCTACAGGCCTCTGAAATCTTCTTTATTTTTTTATGACTAGCTTCCGTCGTACTTGGGGACAGCCTCTGTATAAACTTCACGCTTGAGTTCTGGAAAATGGAACGAATCTAAGAGATCATTGTCTGCAAGTGCAACCTTGTCATATTTTCCATAGAGAGGCTTAGTTTATGTGACTCTTAAGTATTGTTCAGTTGTTAAAATAGATATTATGTTCTTCTTCATGCTTACAGTGTGACAAATATACATAATGGACATAAGGGGCTTCAACTTGGGTTGGGGATAGGAGAAATTTGACACTGACTCCAAACTCAGCAATTCAGCCACGTCGACTTTGTTACTGAGAATATTATCATTTCAATGAAAATTAAATAGAAATACTTGACACAGCATTTTTTATTAGACCGCATAACTAATTAATACAGTAACTTTCCATACTCAATCTGAATCATGGAAATAACGATGATTGTGACCTGGACCTAACCCAGATGACGGGAAAAATGAAAAAGGAGGGTCGTGATGATGGGTAATTATGACGATATGATGGCAGGCTCCTAAAAGTTTATGAACAGATCATGTCAGGGATATTAAGGGAGATATTTAGCCCAAATTTGAACTAACGTGGGGAATTATTACTAATTATCATGAATACAACAACTGACACGTGCGACTCTCGGACCACAATCAGTTGCTGAGGAAGGCACGCGAGCGATGCTACTAGAAGAATTGAAAAAGATTTATTCATGACTGAATTCGACTGGAACAACTAAATAACTAAATTAACTGATGCAATTGACACACTAAAAGGATTGACTGACTCTACCTAGACCTACCTACAATCCCCTTTCGGAGATCAAGTCATTTTGATGTAGAACTGGTTGTGCCATGGAAAGCTTTCAGGCATGCACCATTCACCCATTCATAATATAGGACTCCATCCAATTGTGCAACCTTGATAGCTCCTGATACTTTCAATTACGCAATAATGAATGGTCCTAACCAATGCATTTTCAACTTTCCAAGATGTTTCAGGAACTTTCTGTTGTATAGAAGAATGTGACCTCCAATTGAAAAATATTTATGCATGATGTGTTGGTCATGACATGCTTTTTTCCTCTACTTATTGACATTTTATTGTAAGTCTACCAAAAACCTAGCTTTGTCTACCACACAGATCTCTTACAACCATTTTGAAATTGATTCATCCTATGACATGTGAGTGGCCTGTGTAATAAAAAGTTTTGGGATGGTAAACTCAGCAGGTACTATAAATTCTCGTACATACACTAGTTGGAAGGTTTTATTCTTGTGCAAGTGCTTAAGGATTGTATGATAAACCCATAGTGTAGCTAGCACCCTTTCATCCCAATCATCTTAGTTGCCAGAGCATATCTTGGTGAGTCCTCTCTCTAAGATTTTGTTAAAAGATTCCACAGTACCATTTTCTTGAGGGGGTGGTATGGGTTGCTCTTATGGCGTTGGATCATAAATTTCTGCAATAATAAAGTGATTTTCTACTTAATGAACTGGGTCCCATGATCATTGGTGAGGCTTTGGGGGCACCCAAACCGAGTGATAATATTCTCGAAGATGAATCTAGCGGAAGTGCCTGCAATGAAAACTTTAACTGGTTCAACTTCATCCCATCTGGTAAGGTAATAATAATATATATGTGGCGGTAATAATATATATGGCATGTGAGTGATGTGTTGGTGGGTTAATAGGTCCCACAAAGTCGACTTCCCATTTCTCAAAGGCATGGAGTGCTCATACCAGTTGTAAAGGAAGTTCATCCCAGTGAGGTGGCTTTCCAACCCTTTGGAAAACGTCACATCTCTTGGCATACTCCTTTGCATCTTAGAAAAGTGTGGGCCAGCAAAGTCCTACCTACAACCCTTCCCTCGCAATGGCCTTCCCACCAATATTCCCACTCGTAACTCTTGAATGACATTCCCACAATACATCTTGTCTCTCAACACACCTTCACAATATCTGATCAACGCTTCGCTTGTACAATTATCTTGCAATCAACTGGTAATCTGCAAAGTGAACCACCATGTGCCTTTGTTTTGTTGTCGTGTACTCCTTGGGGGATTTACATGTGGCTAAAAATAATGCAATGTCCTCCAAGTAGTTTGGTATGGATTCGACTCAAACTAGGTTGGCATATCACAATTGATCATCTATTGACCCTTCGGCTTCGTTTCACTCTAACGAGGAAATATGATCAAGGCCCACATTCAGTCTTCATGGCTTGATGATTACTTTAAATTTGAACTCCTAAAACAACAAAATCCATCTACAAATCCCTCCTTCAAGTAAAATACGGTTCACCAAGTACTTCAGGGTAGAATGATCAGTGAATAATTTGAACAGACACCCCAAAAGATAATGACGAAACTTTTGTAGCGAATAAACCATCGCAAGTGCTTTGCGCTTAGTCATGGTACAATTCCTTTCCATCGTGGATAATTTTTTGCCAGCAAAGTAGATTATGTGATCAAGATTTCCATCTCTGGGTTGATCCAGGACGGCCCCCAAGGCGATACCTTATGCGTCAATATGAACGTGAAATTTATTGTTCCAATCTAGATAAACCAAGATTGGTGCACTTGCAACTTTTTCTTTCAACACATTGAAAGTGGCTTCACATTCATCTGACCATGTGAATTTTTCAGCTTTCCTCAATAGCTTCTCCAGTGGTGTAGTGATTGAGGCATAGTTATGGATGAACCACCTGTAATATCATGTGTGGCCAAGGGGGATCTCAGCTCTTTAACACTTGTTGGCAGGGCCATATTCAGGATCACTGCGACCTTAGAGATATCAACACATACTCCCTCTTTGCAAACTATATGGCATGAAAGTGTTCCAAAAGGGATATCAAATATGCACTTTTTCAAGTTTAGGGAGATATGCAACTATCTACAGTGGTCAAACATCACTCAAAGCACACTAGAATGTTTTTTAGTAAATTATATAAAGTCCAATCATCCATGTAAACCTTTAGAAAGTCGTGAATATAATCCTTGAAGGAACGATTATAATCCTTAAGAATATTGTTGACGCATTCTTAAGTCCAAAAGGAATGACACGGTAAGCATAACATCCCCATTCAGTGGTGAATGTGGTTTTATTCTTATCCTCTTCCACAATTCTGACTTGGCAATAACTAGAGAATCCATCCGTAAAGAGTAAGCTTCATTTCTTGCCACATTGTCTAGAAATTTATCGTTAAAATGGGTGGTGAAAGGATCATGAACACAGGCATTGTTCAAACTTTGGTAATCCACACAGACCCAAATTTCTTCAAAGTCCTTTGTGTTCTATATAACAATTGGATTTGCCCACTTAGCCTCGTCAATTGGGAATATAATCTCTCTTGCCAACATTTTCTCTATCTCCTTCTTCACCTTCTCTTTGACTCTCAGGTTCAGTCTATATAATCGATGTTTCAATGGCTTTGCATCAGGTTTAGGCACAATCTTCATCACCCCTAACTCCCCCTTAATCCCTTTAAGCTCTGTAATAGATGAAGGGGATAATCATTCATATTCTCTTAGGAGATCGAATATTTCCTTGGTAATCTTCTCATCCACATAATCTCCAATCAAGGCTAACTTTGGCTTCTCATCAGTGCCAATGTTGTGTTTCCGCAACTTCAGAGGTAGTAGTTGCGGGCCATCAGTTATAGGACCAACATCAACACTTCGTTCCCCTTCAGTTTCCTGGAATGTCAAATGTCTTAATTCCTCCAAATCGTATTCATCAAGCTCCAAGTCTTTCTCCCCACAAGCTATGGCTTCATGGAATCTGGATTCATATATATGCTCAAAGGTGTTTTGGTCCATACATCCCTCTATCAATTACCTTGTCGTGATAAAAACCCTTTTGATGGATTACAAAGCAGTTACTATCCTCTTGTCACTATCTATGAAGGAAAAGTCGTTTATAAACTGAGCTTCCATATAGTCACAATCATTGATTCGTATTCTTACCTCTTCCTTTGCGCACCATGCCTTCGGAAATGTCCCCAGCGTGTGTACAAAGTTGTGCACCCACATTTCTCTAGAATTCCTTCTTTGATCCATTTGGCCTTATAATCTTGTAGGTGTTTCCGAGGGTCATATCTCCCCCAGTACTTAATAATAAAAAATAGGTAGTCCTCTGAATACTTGAATCCGGACCTCATTGTTATCTTAATCTCCTAACATTCTCTGAGATGGTTGCAATGAGATCCACACCACCTTGTTGGTGTCACTTGTAAGGTGACATATAGTAAGGGTACTTTGTGTAATTCATAGACGATTACATCAAATTCATTAAGAAAATCAGTTACAGAACCCATGTCATCAAAAATAGGAAATTATCGTACCTCAGTACTAACTTAATTAATACAGTGGATCGTGGCGCAATGACTGTTGTTGATCTCATGTCGGCCCTATTTCTAGTCATTTGTAGCTCCCCCAATACTTAATAAAATTTTGTGGGTAGTCCTCTGAATAGCCGAATCTGGCCCTCATTTCTATCTTAATCTCCTGACATTCTTTGAGATGGTTTTAGTGAGATCCCCATGACCTTGTTGGTGTCTTTTGTAAGGCGACATCTAGTAAGGGTACTTTGTGTACTTCAGAGATGGTTGCATCAAATTCATTAAGAAAATCAATAACATAACCCATGTCATTGAAAATAGGAAATTTTCATACCTCAGTACTAATTCAGTTTATACAGTAGATCATGGCACAATGCCTGGTGTTGATCTCATGTCCGCCCTGCTGCCAGTCATCTAACCTTGGATCCTTCCTTCAAGCTTTGAATACTCCTCCAGTTGATTGATCCTCCTATCGTTGGATTAATATTGTCTTCTCTTCTTCTCATCGTCAGTCAATATAACTGATCCAACAACTCAGGTTCTTCTTTGTCATTTTTCATCTCAGTGAACCTTGGGCCTTGGTAGGGGTCCAAGGGTTGGATCACTCTAACTCTATGCACCTCAAAGGTCATCATCTTCTTCTTGATATAAATTATTGCATAATTCTCAAAATCCTAGTCTATTCCAAGCAATGTTGGATAGGGTCCTTTGGCCCCCATAATATGTATTACTTCAAAGTCAGCATAAGTTTTCACCCCTTATATGTCAACTTCTACATCTTCTAGCCTTCCAATCAAAGTATATAATATGGATTTTCCATGTGTATTTGAGTTGGAGAGAACTCCAGCTTAGGCCTTCCTAAGGCTTCCCAAGTTTTCCTCGGCATGATATTCACATATGAGCCCAGGTTTAGCATTGTATCCTTGATCTGAAAACCTACAATCTAAGCATCAATACAGAATTCCCTCCCTATTCTCTTCTTATTCCTGCGCACCCTCCTTGAGTGTCTTTCAGGCAAGTTGGAAAAAATTAATCCTTCCTCATTTACCCCATCCTTGAGGGCAGCTTTAATACTTTCCCGCAATTGTTCGAGCATAATATTTTCATTCACAATCTACAGAAACAACCTGAACCATTATTTTATGGGTCGAGTATTGAGTTGTGATAAGTCTGGGATCCTATCTTTTGAAAACCATGGTTGTTCTCCTTGGGGCTCACTACTTAGAGTAACTTTGTTAAAAGTATTTTTTGCTCCCTTGTAGTACTGCTTCTGCTGGTCATAATCATATGAGCACTTTGGAGAGGTCGGCTTTATGATTCTTGGTTGTTCAACGACTCCAAAGTTAGCTTCAGTCTTCTTCCCTCCCCCAGTGACTATATTAATGTTCAAGAGGGGAGTAGTCTCAGGTACCTTGGTTCAACATTGATTACATTTTCTCCCCTTTGGCAATTACGCTCTTCCCATCTGGCAATCATCTCTGGATAGTATTTTGTTGCATGTGTGTTGACCCTGCACTGAGAGAACCAGGGTCTTCTAGGTAGCAGGTAGTCTCTTACAAGATTCTCCTCTTGATCACAATTCTAGCAATGGATCAGACCTCTACCTCTTGTTATCCCCCCCCTTGTTCCTCTACCTCCTCACCCTCAAGGAGCTTCATTGATCCTGTAAGAAAAATGGTCTAATAGGTTAGCTAAGGCATTCAATACCCTACATTGATTAGTGTGGTGAGCAAGCAATCCACAAAACTCACGGGAATTATTTGGGACGTTTGAGTATTTCTGTAAAAGTGGACAGAGGTGAGGGAGATGCCCATAGGTCCTATAGATTTCACAATATTTTGTTGGGTTTGCACCTTGTTGATTAGGAAATGCGTGGAACTGTGTGCAACCTGCATATAACCCTTTTGTACCAACCTCTGCAACTCCAACGCTAGGTAAATATGTAGAGGGTCTTGTTGGTACATTTTGAGTGCTTGGGCCTCTCAATCATGGGCACTCTATGGCATGATTCCCCTCGATATGGTAGTTGGTACACCATATGTGCGGTCGCACCGGCTGCATGTCCCTTAGCTTCTATATCATATCATTGATGTAATGTTGCACCCTATAAGAGTGGGATGGTGGGAGACCATTCCTCCTCAATGTTCATGTCGGTATCCTGCCATGGCCTCGACTTGTGTCACCTATTCTAGGGTGTCTTGCAAAGTATCAATATTTTGTTGAGTCAATGGTGTGCAGGTGAGTGGCAATAGTGCCTTGATAAACCAATAACATTGATGATTGGGGTCAATAGGGTAGATTAGTTTGTCGATGGCATCTTTAAATATTTGCATCATATCCCAAGTGGTTTCACCCTCCCTCTTCTTAATTTCCCATAGTTCTTATAGCCCTTGCTAGTTAGTCTGAGGAATTTTAAAATCTTGTACAAACTATTGTTGGACCTCATCTATCCTCAAGTTATGCTATAGTGCGACCATTTGATGAGCCATCTCAGGGCTCTATCTCAAAGAGTTGTCTAAAATTCAATAATCTTTGTGGAATCTAGAGTCTGGTGGGCTCTCCAAATGGCCTTGCATAGGTACCAATGTTGTTCGACATCCTCATTCCCCTTCCTAGAGAATTCAGGATATCTAGTAAAGGATCTTTCCATATTACCAAACATACATGGTTGAATTGGAAAAATAAGTATAAATCCTTGGGAACTTGAATGTGACGATTCTTGGGAACTCAAAGTACAACTATTATTTCTACCACTAGAGGGACTAGCCTTATAGGTAGTGTGTACATTGTGGACCTTTAGAACTTTAACTAACTTAGAAAAAAATGATCAGGATTGTGAAAAAGTACTGGGGGAAGGTTGGGTGAGGTACTATCTAATATGTTGGGCAACGAATCGCTACTCGCGGGAGACACATCATTCTCAGAAAGAAATCTCCTCATGGTGAAGTGCATGTCATCATTTGGGCCTTCCTTGGAACCTGTGAAGCCCATTCCATCTGGTGTTCCCATCTCTGCTAGCAGGTTGGAGCCTCTACTTCCTCTCTGACCCTTTGTCACTAAGGCAGTCATAGCCTCTCCTATTGGGCCGAGTTTCACTCTAGCATCATCCCCCTCACTTCATAACTTTAGTCAGCTTCCTTCTCCTTCTAGCACCTTTGGACTACTTAACACCTCTCATGCTTGGTGTAGCTCTATTTTTCATCTATATATATCCTAAATATCTCTCTCCTGCCATTCTTCAGTTATTTTTGCTCTCCTTTGTTCCCTCAAATATCTGGCCTTCCCAAAGTCATCCGCATCCATTTCTCCAATATTTTCATAGCTCCCAGTCATGTAGAATCCCTCCCCTTAGGCCCTTCCCCAAGTATTTGGGGCTTTAAGCTGCCATGGGGGATTTGGAACACCAACAAGTTCTTTTCTACCATTAAAACGTTAACCCATAATGGGATTTCCTTCAACAGTCTTCCCTACAACCCCAACTTCAACAGGGCTTCAACCTTAGAAAAGGATTGATGACCCTCCACATCAACTCAATAATATACCCCTCTAATGTGGTTTACACCCAGAAATCGACAGCTCGCGTCAGATCTATGTCAAGTTGATGTAGTTCAACAAGATCTGCTTGAGTCCAGGTATGAGGATATCGGCTATGGCTACAGGTATTTTATTTTATTTGTAAGCTTTGTAACCAATTGTAGGGCTCCTCTAAAAAATTGCACTAGAATATCTTGTATTGATCTCTTGCAGGTTTCGCGTAAAGGATTTCTTCCTTCAATCGCTTCACACTTTGATGACAAAGTTGAGCTTTTTGAGAAGAAAACAGCTATACTTGTTCATGCCACCAATCTTGCAGATCCTTCTTAAATATTATTGACACCATATTCTAGACCCCTTTGGAAATTTTCAGGTCCCAGCAATGGAACTATTTATTGGTGAAAACTGATAAACAGGTTGAGACCCTAAGTTTAGGCGCAGGGGCCAACAAAATCTCCAACATAGTCTAGCACAGCACCGACATTTTCACCCTATTCATGATGAATAAGGCATCTGAGCCAAGGCGCACCAAGACCTGACTTGGTTAAGGGAGCTGGAACCAGACATCAAGGGAAACCACATGGAAGCTATCAATTCTCAATAAACCGAGAACTAGAACATCAGAGGTACGATAATAACAACTCAAGCATTCAAAGGGAAAATATACTATGCATGTGCATTCATAACAATATTGTAAAAGGGAACATAAATTTGCACAAGAAGACTCTCATATAACCCTATAAATTCTTCTTCCATTAGTTTCAGCAACATTACATAAATACATTTGGCTCGAAGGCCTCATCAATAGAACAAAAACTAGCATTACAAGATAATACATGAGAAAGATAATACATAATAGTGTGGGATCAATAAGCTTCGCAACAGCATTTCGGTGCACTTCTCGTATCTCTTCCTCTCAGTTTTTCCCTTCATCCTTTTGAAACACTTCACTCACTTGGACTATGTTGGCATTGATGTGTGTTGTGGTGTTGATGGTTAGCATTGATTTCAACCTAGTAGTTTGGGCTACAGGCTAATTGGTTGTGCATATGTATAGTTGGATGCAGGTGAATGATGTGTAGATGGTTTTTGGCATGTCTAATAGCATGAAGATGTGAAGATGAAGATGTGATTTGCAAGTGTTGCATTTAGAATGTTAGATGGTGGTGATGAATAGAGTATTACCATGGTACAGGTATTCTTAGTATTGGAATTACCATGGTATTGGTATGTGTGTGGAGTAGGTTGGCACGTGATATTACCTTGGTGCAGATAGTCTTGGTATTAACATAACCATTGTATTTTCCTACAATATTATTTTGGAGATCACCATTGTACATGAGTCCTTGGTATTGACACAACCAAATAATTTTCCCATGGTATTGGTTTGGAGATTACCATGGTACATGTGTCCTTGGTATTGGCATAACCAAGGTATTTTCATGTGGTATTTGTTTGGATATTACCATGGTACAGGTGTCCTTGGTATTTACATAACCAAGGTATTTTCCCATGGTACTGGTTTGGAGATTACCATGGTACAGGTGTGCTGGGTATTGGCATAACCATGGAATTTGAATGTGGTATTCACTTGGAGAATTGTTGAGGATATTTTGGCTTTTACTTATCTCAAAAAAAAATATTGGTGTTGGTTAGTTGGTCTTCTTGAGAGTGTGAGAGCATGCCATCGTGAGGGAATTGAGAGTGAATAGAGATTGTAGAAGTTGCTCACATAGTTTTGCAGTGTTTTATCAAAGTATTGTATATAGTAATTACAGATATATTTTAGAAGAAAATTCAAAATTTACTTGTTGCAGGTGGCAGAGAATTGGCACCTTGTGGTGTGTTAGAGAGTAGAGTTTTGGCGTGAGAAGAAGAGGAGAATTTCCCTCCTCTGGGAAACGTTTTTTATTCAGATTTTGTGTGCAGAATGATGGTGCTATTGGGTTGCTCATGTTGAGTAGATTAAGAACCCATTTTGAAAATATATGAAATGTGGTTCGCATGGAGGAAGTGAAGGCGTAGAGGCTTTAGAGTAGATAGTGATTCGACATATTCAGTAGAATGAATATATTCTTCATCCAATTGGTGTTAGATAGTCCAATGGGTGTTGGGCAAGGGTCTTTGGTAATCAGTGCTTCCAACAGATAGATTTTCGTAGATCCATGAGAGATACAATCTTCCTAATTGATAGGTGCCAGCATAGTGTAATACAAGCCAAGACTTCTGGCTAATGGGTGTAAGCTAATCCATGTAAAATCTTGTTCAACAGATTAATAGAAGAATTGAGCAGTGCAGTAATGCAACAGCAGCAAGGTGGTTTTCTCCTAAAAGGGTTTCCACCATAAATTCTTTTTTCTTCATGTGTGCCTATTTTTGTTGATGCTTTCCATGGTTATTATACTTTGAGTTTATTTTTGCTTTCATGTTTTGATAAGCTAATATTATGGATGTGTGTTGAAAATTAATAATCTGAAGAAAAAATATATTTAAATTGGCATAAAGTCCATCACTATTGATTCACCCCCCCAATAGTGATCTAGTTTCCAGCAGATTGTTGCTTCTCCCTTAGATACTTTGCCTTTTCCTGTTTCGGCTACCTATGTTGCTCGGTTGCGTCTACTTCCTCGGTTGTCAGCAATCCTTCTCAACTGATAGTATTTTGTGGGTCCCTTATCCTTCTCCGGTTGTCTTCTTTCCGACTTCCCAATGGTCACCTTCAGTCAAAATGTAGTCAACATCAAAACATGTCAAAAATTAGTGCTCAAAATGAAGGACCCAACAGGCCAGCTCCCTCTTACACTGGAGAATAGGAGGCTCTCCACTTGTTAAGAATAAATCATTAACATATAATACCACAATTAGGCACATACCTTGGATGGCTTTGAAGTAGATAATTGGATCAAAATTTATTCTTGTAAACGCAAGCTTCATCAAATAGCTACCAATGTGGGTATACCAAGCCCTAGGGGCTTGCTTCAATCCATAAAGGGATTTCTTCAACCCACACACTTGATTCTTCTTGCCATGTTCTTCAAAGCCCTGTGGTTGCTCCAATTATACCTCTTCCTTGAGTATGCCATTTATAAATTTGGTCTTCACATCCATTTAGTGAAATGTCCATCCATGGATAGTAGCAAGAGCAACGATAGATCGGATGGTAGTATATCAGGCAACAAGTGCAAAAATATCATCATAGTCCTCTCCATCTTTCTGGAAGAAAACTCTAGCCACAAATCTTGCCTTAAACTTCTAAATACTTCCATCCACACCATGATTACTTTTTTATATCCATTTACAAGTTACGAAAAAATTCCCTTCAGGTCTCAGAACCACTTCCCACACATCATTCTTCATGATGGATTCATATTCTTTGGCCATAGTATCCTTCCACACCTATTATTTCACTACTTCTTTAAAAGTGCATGGTTCAGCCTATATAATGTTTCTCATAGATACAACATATCCCTTATATCGACATGGCTTCTTGCTTTCCCTAAAGGTTCCTCTTGTAGCAACATGTCTCTCAGCATCCTATAAAGTGTCACGAAGCCATAATGGTCTCTTCTTAATGGGAGGATCACATGGAGGGGGATCCAAGGGATCCATGGGTTCTAAGGGATCATCAGCGAGATTAGCCTTAGGCTCAAGCATAGGAGGCTCTTCTTGTACATCCATGGCATCATCCTTTCTCTCAACATTGGTAGGGGGAGTATCCCTTGCTTTTCCAAAAGCAACATCTTCATCAAATGTCACATCCGTGTTTAACTCTATATTCCTTTGACACATCCATGTTAAACTCTATATTCCTTTGACCATGAACATATATTCTATAAGCTTTAGAATTTCCACAATAACCAACAAAAGTACATTTCTTTCCTAAAGCTTCAAGCTTGGTCCTCTTCTCCTTCGACACATGAAAGTAAATGGGGCATCCAAAGATCCTCAAGTGTCCAACTTCGGGCTTTACACCTGTGAAAGTTTCTTTGGGAGTCTTGTCACCTAAGGCTTGATGAGGTATCTTATTTTGAACATAGACAATAGTGTTAGTAGCTTCTCCCCATAGAAACTTTGGCAGCTTTTGATCATGCAACATGGCTTTAGCAACTTCCATGATAGTCTTGTTCTTCCTTTCAGCTACACCATTTTGTTCAGGGTTGTAAGGTATGATGGTATCCTTCTTGATTCTTGCTTTCTTACAAAAGTCAGTGAATTCATTTGAAGTAAATTATCCTTCATTATCATACCTAAAAAAATTTAACTTCTTTAACGTTTGATTTTCTACCAGTGCCTTGAAGTCCCTAAATATGTGAAATTCTTAGTCTTTCTTCTTCAAGGATAAAATCCATGTCTTGTGGAAGAAGTCATCTACAAAAATTATATAGTACAAGTAGTCAAGAGAGGTCATCGCCCTGGGACCACATAGATCAAAATGTATAAGTTGGCATATTCCATTTTTCATGCTTCTACTTGAAGGGAATAGTCCCTTCACCTTCTTTCCACTTTCACATCCCTAACAAACTCCATCATGATTTACTTGAACCTCAAGCATTCCAGAAACCATCTTTCTCACCTTAGGAAAGGCTTCATAGAGAATGTGAGTGATCCTTTGGTGTCACAACTCACATTGATGAGAAGCATCATGCACCAAGTCTCATATAAGGTTCCCACAAAATTTATATAGGCCTTCATTTCTAGTCCCAAATGTGAAGTCATCTCTCATTCTAGTTCTCCATGGCCAAGTAAGGATGTTCCCATTAATGAATGCAACCTTGAAACCCTTGTCTTCCATGGCAGAAATTGAGACAAGGTTCTTCTTCAATCTCGGAACATATAAGACATCATATAGATGTATGATTTGACCATAATTCAAATAAAAATAAATAGATCCAAACCCCTTCATAGGATATATATAATTTTTCCTGAGTATTATCTTAAAATAAGACTCCCTCTTTATTCGGTGTGTTTTATATTCTTGGCACGACTAGCCCACGTGCGAAGACGGGGTTAGAGTGGGGCGGTAGCCCATATGAGATAAAAAACCCCATACCCATATTAAAATTACCCATATGAGAAAAAATGGGTAGAGACTAATAAAAAAAGCCTAATACGATAAAATATCATATCAAGCTTGAGTTTGAGGAAATTCTATCTCAACAACTTCAACTTGCAGAGCTTCAAACACATGGCAATACCAAGCTTTGTATTGTGCAATAGTCCCCTCGAACTTTGCAAGAGGATTACAATGAAAGCGGACCCTAACCTCAATTACATCTCGGTATATAGTTTTGGAGCCCGTTTATGTTTCCTTCTTCAATAAGAACAACATAGTGTTGATCTTGGCAGGGCCACCAATATAATTTTACATGTTTTTTATTGATTTCCAGGTGCTCTTTGGTAGAAATATGCCTCAACTAGTCCAAATACTATGAGACTTCCTGTCTGACCACATTTCTACCTTTTACTTCTGAGGAAGTCTTGACTGAAAGGATTTTATGATATTTCACCATAGAATCCACACTGTTGCATAATCGTTCATAAGAGGGCAAGATGTTGTCAATGAAAGTGTTGAGTTGTTTGTTGCTTTGTATAAGCATCTAGACTTCAACTTTTTTCCAACTCATCCTGCTGTCTTGTTTTCATATCCAACTCAGGCGGTGAACCTATGTACTTCATTCCCCATTCACGCATTGCAGTGATAGCTACGTGAACAACTTTGAAAACTTTTGCATTATCCCTTGATTTCTGTTGCATTTCATGCAAGGGGAAAACCAGAATAAAGACCCTTAGATCTGTAAAAGACCCAGTGGACTCTAAGAATATGAAGGGTGTTTACGTTATCCCATGCTCCTCTGGGACTCCCTACATTGGTGAGACTGGCCGCTCGATTAATCAAAGTATTTGTGATCATGTCGCTGACATCAAGAATGGCAAGACCCGCTCCTCTGTTTTGGCAAAGCATGCAGATAAATCTAAACATCACATCTGCATTAAGGAAGCCCAAGTCGTTGCTAGGTTTAGTCATTTCCATCATTGTAAATTGAGGGAGGCCCTTGAAATTGAAAAAAGACCCAATAATTTGAACAGAGATGATGGTTAGAATATTAAGTAGAAGTTGGGTCCCTGTCCTGTCCTCCTAGTTTTTTAGGCTTCTTTTTGAGATTTATTTTGTTTTGTTTCTTTATCTATGTAGGTATTGGCATCCTTTTTATAGTATTTGTTGTTGATTTATTCTTCATTAGAGTTTATTTTCTTTATCCTTCGTGTTTTTTATGTATTTTATCATCATATTCATTCTTAACTCTTTTTAGTATTTTTGTTATTTGTTTAATGGGCATCATCCCCATATTTTATTGTTGTCCATGTTTTATTTATTGATTACTTTTCTTTGAA
>APFE030171948.1:102277-161963 GCA_000404065.3 Pinus taeda
AAGGATAGGGGAAGGTGTATGAACATCAGGATATGAGTTTTGCTGATGATTTGGCCGCCCAAGAGAAATTGCCTTCAAAAACCCTAGGAGAGGGAAATGAACTTGCCAAGGCACAACTGAAGCATGAACAAGATGTAAAATGACTCATTAGACACTGACATGATAATGACAACCCTATGAATGATGATAGAATCAGCTGAATAGTGACATAGATTGGCATTTGGGAAACTTTAGAAGGAGTTAAAGCAAACCCTAGACCTAATGCCTAGTGACCAAATTTTGCTTGAAGACTCACTGAAATGACAAAATTTGACTTTGACACTTCAAAATCACTTTGTAAGAGCATATTTGATCACTGGAGGAAGGCTGGAAAGGCTGAAACTAACAATTACCATAGGTAGAAATGCAACTGCCTTGAAATTTGATGACATAGTCTCATCCTTGTTGATGGAGGAGATGAGACGGAAAAATATGGAGAGCTAGAACGGTAATGCCTTGTCTATACGAGGACGGTCCCAGAACAGAAAGAAAAATAAGTCATCGAGTGGGAGATCTAAATCTTCAAGAAAACCTATAAAAGTGGTGTGCTGGAAATGCGGAAAGGAAGGGCACTACAAAAGGGATTGTAAATCTAAAGCTCTTGATAAAGGAAAGGGACCTGATGATGCTTCTTTTGCATAGGCAAAAACCACCTCATATGAAGGTGGGGATGTGTATTTGGCTTCTTCAAGTACACATTTAGATCATGAGGCATGGTTGATTGAATCAGGTGCATCCTTTCACTTCACTCCCCATAGAGAGTGGTTCTACAAGTATGAGAAATAAGATGGTGGTGATGTCTTCTTAGGGGATGATAGGAAGGCTAGAACCGTTGGTCATGGAAAAGTAAAGTTGAAATTGAAAGGTCGAAGGGTTCAAACACTTTCGAGTGTTCTACATATTCTTGCATTGGCCATAGATCTGATAGAAAGTTGGATTATACAGGTGTAAAAACAGTGTTTGAGAAGGATACCTGCAAGATGGTTCGGGGAGCACTAGTATTGATGTGGGGAGTTCGGATTGGAACTCTGTACAAGCTGCAAGGTAGCACGGTTGTTGATGGGTGCAATAGTTCTGTGGTTCCTTAAAGTGGAGCAGAAAATCTAGTGGTATGTCGAGAGAAGACCATGTTGTGGCATCAAAGGCTTGGATATATTGGGAGAAGGGCCTTCGAATACTTCATGGTAAAGGTATGGTAGAAGGTATGAGTAATAGCTCTTTGGATTTTGATTTCTGTGAAAATTGTGTATATGGGAAGCAGAATCGGGTGAGTTTCCCCTCTGGTGGTAAGAGGGCGAAACATAAATTAGAGCTTGTGCATAGTGATGTGTTTGGACTTGTGAAGGTTCCATCACTGGGTAAGTCTATGTACTATGTATCATTTATAGATGACTTCTCAAGGAATACATGGATATATTTACTTAAGAATAAATCTGAAGTCTTTGACAGGTTTAAATAATTCAAGGCTCTGGTGGAAAACCAGACAGAGAAGAAGATAAAGGTGTTGAGGACAGATAACGGTGGAGAGTTTTGCAGTAAGGAATTTGAAGAATTCTATAAGAAGTGTCGTATAGCATGGCAAAAGACTACTCCATATACACCTAAGCAAAATAGAGTTGCAGAAAGAATGAACAAGACGTTGATGGAAAGGGCAAGAAGCATGCTCAATGGTGTCGGGTTAGGACAGGAATTATGGGCAGAGGCAGTGGAGACAGCATGTTACCTGGTCAATAGATCACCTTCATCCGCGTTGGAGGATAAAACTCCACAAGAGGTATGGATTGGTAAGAAATCCTCTCTTTCACATCTGAGGGTATTTGGATGTGATGCATATGTACATGTTCCAAAGGAGAAACGAACCAAGTTGGAGAGTAAATTTGAAAAGTGCATCTTTATTGGGTACAAGGATGGTTTGAAGGGTTATAAACTTTGGAACCCAGTAACAAGGAAGGTTGTGTACATCCGAGATGTGGTGTTCAGAGAGGTGAAAGATGGTATTAAACATGAAGTCCAACCAAAGGAACCTGAGAAGATAGAGTTTGAGCTAAAGGAGGAAGAATCAAACTCTACAGCAGAGGAGGAATCAGAAGATGAAGAGCCACAAACTCCGGGTGTAAGAAGATCAATTCGAGAAAGAAGGCAGCCAGAAAGGTATAGTCCATATGCTTTCTATTCAAATTTTGCTTATCTATTACTAACAATGATCCCAGAACTGTGAAGGAAGCAATAGATTCAAAGAATGAAAACTCTGGAAAGAGCCATGGTTGATGAAATGGAATCTTTGCACAAAAATGAGGCTTGGGATCTAGTGGAGTTGCTGGCTGGAAGGAACCCATTAGCAGCAAATGGGTGTTCAAAAAGAAGACAAATGCAGAAAGAAAAGTGGAGAAATACAAAGCTCAGTTGGTAGAAAAATGTTATTCCCAGGTGCTAGGAATTGATTTTGGTGATATTTTTTCTCCTGTTTCCAAGGTAACTTCTATTAGATTACTTTTATTTGTTGCTGCTGCTTTTGATTTTGAGGTAGAACAGATGGATGCGAAGACAACATTTCTTCACGGGGATCTGGAAGAGGAAATCTACATGAAGCAACTGAAGGCTTTGCAATGAAGGGTAAGAAAGAACTAGCATGCAAGTTAAAGAAGTCTCTGTATGGGTTAAAACAGTCACCAAGGATGTGGTATCAGAAATTTGATACATTTATACGGGAACTTGGCTTCACCAAAAGCAAAGCAGATCACTATGTGTATTTTAAATTAATTGGTGACCGTGTTATTTATCTGGTCTTGTATGTGGATGATATGTTGCTGGTTGGAAATGACAAAGAAATTATCCAGGATTTGAAGACCCAATTGTCCTCCAAATTTGACATGAAAGATCTTGTGCTGCAAACTATATTTTGGGCATGTAAATTAAAAGAGATCGGGCAAATAGGAAGCTCTGGTTAAACCAGAGGAAGTATGTGAAGACAATATTCCAGAGGTTTAATGTACAGGATAGTAAACCGATGAAGGTTCCTATTCCTGTAGGTGTAAATTTATCTGTTGAACAGTGTCCCAAGACACAAGAAGAGGAAGAGGACATGTCCTGTGTTCCATATGCAAGTGCAGTCGGTAGCCTGATGTATGCAATGGTTTGTACTAGACCATACATTGCACATGTAGTGGGAGTATTAAGCATGTTTATGTCAAAACCAGGGAAGGAGCATTGGACAGCAGTGAAGCGATTTTTCAGGTATTTGCATGGCACTAGTGATTATGGTTTGTGCTACCAAGGAAGACCAGGATTGGACAGAGTGTTGGATATTCATGGCTTTGTCTACAAGTGGGTATGTGTTTAACCTATTTGGAGGTGCATTCAGTTGGATGAGTAAGAAACAATCTATAATGGCACTATCAACTACAAAGGCAGAATACATGGCAGCCACGCATGCAAGCAAGGAAGCAGTTTGGTTGCAGAGATTGTGTTCAAGTATGGGGTTAGTACAGGGAGCTATAAGGATCAACTGTGACATCCAAAGTGCAAGTTTCTTGGCAAAGAACCCTGCATGTCATTCAAAGACAAAGCACATTGATGTTCAGTATCACTTTGTGAGGGATATGATAGAAGACAAAAAGGTGTTACTGGTAAAGGTGGACACTTTGATGAATACTGCAAATGCATTGACAAAATATGTGAGCTCTGATAAGTTCTCTTGGTGTAGAGAAACAATGGGTATTGCAGGGCTAGATAAATGACTAAGCTCTCTTGTGGCCCCCTATGGGAAGAAAACAACAAGTGGAAGAATGGTATCAAGCAAGCTATTTATGAGAAGGAAATGTTGGCAATACTACATGCACTTAAGAAATGACGACCTTACCTAATGGGAAGACACTTTAAGGTAAAAATGGATCATGATAGTCTTAAATACTTTATAGAACAAAGATTATCTTTAGAATAACAAAAAAAATGGGTCGCAAATATGTTGGGTTATGACTTTGAAATCATCTACAAAAAAGGGAAGAAAAATGTTGTTGCAGATGCACTCTCAAGAAAGGATGAGGATGTGGAGGCATTGCTTTGTGTTATTTCTATTATCCAACCAAATTGGATAAACGAAACAAGGGATGAATGGAAGAAGAACGAAGAAGTGTGGCCACTCATTCAAAAGTTGCAGAAGATTCCAGTTCAAACAATATTTCCAGAACTTGATGAGGAAGGAAAACTCATATTGGAAAGTGGAGCAGTCATAGAAACAAGAACCCGGCAACTACGAAATCGATCAATTTCAGAGTATCTCATCAAATGGAAGAACTTACCACTGAATATTCCACATGGGAGGACAAGAATTTTATATAGAAGCATCAATAACTACTCAAGCATTGAGGACAACACTTTTTGAAGGGGAGGGGCGTGTCAGGTCCCTATACTACTAGTGTGACCCCTTATTGTTATTAGCACAACCCCCTTATTATATTGTTGTGCCCATGTAGTCCCCATATTGTTATTATTGTGCCCCATAGAAGCCCACTATTGTTATTATTGTGCGCTTACATTATTATTGTTATGTTGGCTTTGATTATGTTATGACCTCTTAGACTCCTATATATAAAAAGGAGGTCTTGTCATTTGTATCATCCAAGAATTGTTCATTTGTGTAATGTAAAGGAGGTTTCCCCCTCGAAGAGGTTGAATTCTAAGGCATTGATCTTTCTTTTCTATCTTTTTGTGAGCTGGTTTCATAAAAATATCTTATAGGTGACCTATATATCAAGAAGCCTCCCATTGGTGAAATTCTATAAACAATATGGGAGGGTGGTTGTGGTGGTTGTGGGCCACACCTCATTGTTGTCACTTAGTCTAGTGTTTTCCTTGTAGAGCACCCCTCTATAATACCTCCTAGATTTTGAGACAACATTTTTGGCATTTTTGCCGAGGAGGAATTGAGTCAACTTCCTCATTATCTTAAGAGTAAGCTTCACGTCATTAATTGAGCATATCCCATAGAGAAGGATATACATGCTCATATAGCGACTCCATTGAAAGAACAAACCCCTAGTTCTTCATTGAGCTTCAAAGTTTCAATTCTTGTAGGGTGAAGCAATCATATTTTAAGGAATTTTAAATTCACTTTGGCGACTCTACATTTGGTTATTATAAAGACTCAAGGAAATGGATCCTTGGTATTTTCATGATATATTCCCTACTTTGGATTTCAAGGAAATTCCTAGATATCCAAATCATTGTGATACAAATGTTATGAAAATTGTCACAAATTTGATGGTGATCCTTCTTCAGTTGTGGATCATGTTGCTAAATTTATCAAGTATACTTCAGAAAACAACATGGTTCATGAGGAGATATTTTTCATTAATTCCTTTGGAGTTGATCAAATAGATTAGCTTAGACCTTATTGTAGACCTAAAATCATCCCTTCTATAAAGGCATTTATGAAAAATTTATTAAGTATTAAGGACCAGTGTGTCATTTTGAAGTTGTCCTTCAATATTTGATCATGGCTCTCCAAGAGGAAGGCCTCCTCAATTATGTTGAAAATTTTTGAAGAAGATCATTGCCATCCAAAAGAAAGCATCGGCCATGATTTCCTTAATCATTCTATTAATGAAATAAACCAAGGTTGTGATGAAGAATAATACCATGAGCAAAAATAAGAGTCATTTCTGGATCATCAAGAGGAACACATTAAAAGTGATCCTGAATATTTTCCAGAAAGGGAGCATAGTGAGGATCATGATAAATATGGCTCTTTGGCAAGTGAAGTTGAGGCGAGACCCACCCTTTTCATCAATGTTAATTTTGATGATGTACCTCCTAAAGACCTTGAAAAGTGTGGTGCCTATTATCACCAAAATAGGACCCTGATAGGCTGTTGATCAGACTATCTCAGTGAAACTATTTCAAGCCAATATTTTAGCTAAGGCTTAGCCTCCTTAGCCTGAGAGGGCTCTCTCAAAGGGTTAATGATATTGATTAAAGATATGGATAGATGGCTAATTCTATGGTTTGTAATTTTATATGTTTATAGGTTGAAAGATGAAGGCTGGCTACCATTGGGCTATGGAGTCAAAGTATGTTTCAGTACCACAGCAAGATCAGCTTAACATGAAAGTCAAGGCATAGAGAGTTTCCATACATCAACAAAACAAAGATACAATGCAAGGAAACACAGTTTATAAATACATGAAGGAAGTTAGAGCATCATTGATGAGTTCTAAGTAACATGTATTCATACCGCTGCAAGTAAGTGGAAGAGGAAAGCCATGAGACAATAGGACATTAAAAATTCTCTTTGAATCCTGAGTAGTGAAGCCAAAACATTCTACCTAGCATGGAAGTCAAGGCATTATAGAGTTCAAGTGCAGGAATGCAAATATAAAACAATGAAACACAGTTACTTTATCTATGAAGGAAGTCATAGCATCATTGATGAGTTCTAAGTATCATAAGTAAACACCACTGTAATGTAAGTATTGGAAGATGCGATCAAAACAAGAACATACAAGAACTCTTCATGAATCTTGAGTTGTCTAAGTAGAAACTCTGCATTAGGTTAAAAATATACATAGTCTACGCATAGGGCAGCAGCTGAGCCAAAAAGTCTCCAACCCTTTGCTAATTTGACCTCTTGCTTTATATATAGCATTTACAACATGGATTCCCTCATCCCTTATCAAGAGAATTCAAATTTCTATTATTGACACCTATTATAACCATAAAACATACTATTAAATACAAGTGACAGCTAACTGACTGTCTTAGAGTCCTCATACAATTAGGAGTACAACTCCTTGTTATGACTAAACCACCTTAATTAAAAATTGAATGCATTCTTTGAAAGCTGCAACCTCATGAGGTCGAATTTGATGAAGCCTCCCACGTTGTCACCTTACTGCTGATGATAAACCCTAGAAATTAAGAACATGTTTCCCTGTTTTTAGGTTTGGGCTCTTTGAAAATTAACACGTGGGACAGAGCCTTTATTTTCTCATCCATGACATATTTTATGAAACTGAAGGAGGTTTTTGTATTCCATGTTGTCTAGAACAAAAAAATCTCTTGGTTTTTAAAAACACTTCTCCAGTTGTCCAGAATCTGTCCTTGAAAAACATGTGTAAAAAAGGAAAAATTTGTTCTCTGAAATTAGGGTTTCAAAGAAAGCTTAGTATCTCCCAATTGATAACACTTATGAAGAAAGTGAGATAGTTTATTGTAGCTAGAGAGTTGATGAAGAGAAACATCCTTAATAATTCCAAAATACCTTTTCCTGTGACCAGAAACTAATCTTGAAAAAGACTGCTAAAACCAGAAGACAAAGCTTGACTTTTAGCAGTTTCGTAGCGCAAGTTTAACGATAAATTTCTCCTACCTCATAACGAATTTAAAGAAACTGAAAGAGGTTTTTGTAGTTAATTATGTTAGGAAGAAAAGGCTCTTTCAATTTTCAAAATTTATTTCTCAGATGCTCAGGAACCCTTCTGGAAATTGACTAGTAAAAGCAAACTTTTCTGCTAAAAAAGGTTGCTTCACTGATTTCGTAGCACAAAACAGGCTTTTTACATTTTCTGCACTTCGAAAATGTGGGTTTGTAGCTAATTTCAAAATTTCTCCAAAATTATGTGAGATATGACTTCTAAACACATAGTTAGGCTTCTAGGACATGGAATGAGGCTGTCAAACTTTATTTGGAAAAGATAATGACACTATTGAGATGAGATGACTCAAAACCTATTATAAGACTATGACTAGAAACAACGCAAACTTTCCAAAGTTTAGAAACAAAAGTTTTAGGGTGATAATAGTGCCATTAATTCCCTGGAGGCTGAAATTTGTGATTTCCTGCATATAGAAAAAGGGAAGTGGGATTTGAGTAGCTACCATTTTGACAAGGATCCAATATATGATATTGATGATGATGTTAACAATGACTTTGCCTTGCCATACATTCCATGTAATCAAGAGACATGATTATTGATGTATTTGAACCATCCTTAAATCTTCTTGTTATCGTCCCTCAATCATATTTGGAGTGAATACATTTTAAACATGATGAACCAGCATTGATTGACCCTTTTAAATTTGATTGTTGTGACGATCATCCTAGTTGTCAAGGACTTGCTTTCCAACCATCTCCCTTGACATATCATTGACAGCATGTCCTTGAGGAAAAACATGAGAAATATATGCTTGAGGTAGCTCTTGAGTGAAAAATCCTTAGCTTAATCATTGATTACTCCATGTTTAGGTTGCAATAGAGGATCCAATAGTGTGGGCATGATTCCTATTTTCCCTCTTCATCTGTGACTCCTCTTCATGATGCATGGTCGTTTTATTTTACCACCTCCTACCTAAGTGATTCAATGTGCGAACACTATAATATATATAATTTTGATGCTTACTTATTCTATTCCATGATTGGTTATATGGGTAGGGGGTGTGGTATTGATCTAATGATATGTTGATTGCACTGGTTATATGACTATACCTAGGTTATGCATTGTGTGATAGCATTTAATAGTAGTTACTTGCGTCGCATATTGTGTGAGCACTATGATATAGATAATTGTGATGCTTACTTATTCTATTCCATGATTAGTTATATGTGTAGGGGGTGTGGTATTGATTTAATGATATGTTGGTTGCACTGGTTATATGACTATACTTAGGTTATGTATTGTGTGATAGCATTTAATAGTAGTTATTTGCATCGCATATTGTGTGAACATTCTAAAATGTTCCATTTCATTATACGTTTCATGCTAGAATAAATTTCATTTAGCATAGAATTTATTTTTTGTATAGATTGTATAACTTCATATAAAACATGGGTGATACCCTACACCTAGTGCAATGCTCCCAAACAAGTTGATTTCAATGTGTAGGTTACAGGTATGTGATCAAATGGATTGTTTAAGTTCTCATGAACTCTCCATTCGAGCATATGGATCATGCACTCTATCGTGAGCTCTTGTCCCTGAGTTGGGGCTATATGTTACACACCAAAATGGGTAACCCCATAGGAGAAAATGTTTATGCTATTCTTTACATCCATCCGGTTGGCCATGTATCCAATAGCCCCTAAAAACCACCACTAACTGATTATATGCAATTATATCTCTACCACTTGCATCATCCATATTCTTCTCACCGTCCAACATGAGCACATGGACGAAGGTGGGCTTCCTCTAGATAGGTATTTCAATCAATTTGCAATCGGGTGCTTATGCTTGTTTATATTTGGGCATTTGATAGGAATTGTGGGGTGATCTAGAAGGCGGATGGGCCTTGATCGTGATCTTGTTCTCTCAACTTAAATGGGGGGTTAATATTTGATCCTAGTCTAGTCGGACCTCCCCTGTTATCCCAATCGGTATAAGAGGCACTACTTGTGAAGCCATGATTGAGATAGTGTAGTTCCATCTATCCCTATGTCATACTTAACACTTTCATCATACATTACAAGTACTATCTCACATCCATTCTTTGGGTTCAACTAATCATTGGTTCTCTAGTATTTTGACCCATACATCCACATACCTAGGTAGGGCCTGGAAACTTTTCTATAGGAGGTTGATGCAGCTAAAATAAATAGAAAGTGCATGTCATGGTTGCAACAAAACTAAAAAGAAAGAGTATCAAAATGCAAAATATGGCTAGGGACATACAAATTATCACGTGGGAAAAATCATAACCTTGAGCTCTACCTCGCTCGTCATGCCCATCGCTCGGTTCCTGAGCACGTGTTGCTCCATTGCATCAAAGGAAGGAACCCTTACATGTCCCAACCCAATGGATAATGAATTGCCTCGTCATTGAGGGGTGATACAACTACTATAGCATTCAAAGCAAGCTCTAACCCTTGATCTATGACTAGTAATGCGAAGAAAAACCAAGAAAAAGTAAAAGCCACACAAGAGGGGTGGAAAAACAAAGCCCAATTTGGTAACTCATGCATCCATGAATGCTCCCTTCCCACATATATACACTCGGGATGTGGATACCCCCACTAGTCCGTCCATTTGGCCATGGCACTTGGCCATGAAGCGTTATCCCCTTTGTACCATCATTATTATTCACTAACACCTATCAATTGAATGGCGGACTAAGGAAATGTTACTTACCCTTAGGGGATGGAAACACCTAATAGGGTCATCCTTTAACCACTCCTACCTAGGGACAAAAAACCATTGTGATTTCAAGGCCCTAATTTTGGAAATGGATATTATTTGAAGTATTAATAGCCCATGACACTCAAGCTTGGTTCATTTAGATGCAATAATGATTTTTTTCCCTAATGACTAGTTGCTTTCATTGGAATTTGTGTTTTGATTTTCATGTTGTTCGTCATCCCATGTCTTGGGTAACTTTCCACAAGTACCCAGGCCATTAGAGAAGCATATTGGCACTATCAAGTGATTCATTGAGACTCTTATGCCTCCTAGCAGTAGCAGCATGTCACACATGACCCTTGGCACCTCGTACACCCAAGATGTTCTGCCATTTTTCTCTAGATTCAATGATTCTTTGGGATGACACAATTGGATACAACATGCCCCTAAGTTGGCCTTAGCAATAATTTATGGATGGCAGTTGATTCGGAGCCCAGATGAGGATGTTCTTACCTTCAGAGAATAGGGAGGGCTAGTAGCACCTAGAAAATCCCTCAATGTTGGAGCAAAGATGGACAGTTTGAGTAGATGGATACCCATGGAGACCACTTTGTGGTGCCCCAATTGGATTTTATGACAACATGGAGATATTAAGGTGGATTTGAGGGCCAAACCTCAAACTATGATTTTTACATGCTTCTACATCACTTTTCACACCACATGGCACTTACAAATGGCACTTGGAGCCTTTTTCATGCATGGCGTCAACCCTAGAAGACTAACAGTTCACATGTGTCAATTTTTTAGAGAATTTATGATTAAAGCTAGTGGGTTGGCTTGTAACTTAATGGTTTCTTGTGATAAAACTTATTTTTAAGGGCTTTGAGGCAAAAATTAAGACTTGTCCTTCTCATATAAATAGAGGAGAGGATCGTTCATTTCAATCACGATCACTTATGACTAATTTGGCCTCTTTAGAAGAATTTTGTCCTCTTGTATGTTTGGGGAGATGTGATCTATGGAGCATTTTGTCTATTGGAAAGGTTATCTTGGATCAATGTTGGATTACATGCATTTCATCTTGTAAGTGAGGTTTATTGTTGATAAAATTCTGATTTCATGTTTAATGTATGGAATGTAATGGTTACCTAGTGTTTTTTTCTTGCACCATTGGTTGTTGAAGATAAATTGTATATAATATAGATATCCTTATTGTATTCATTACTTATATATGGAATGTTAATGGTAATACCCTTGGTGAACTCTTGTTGTAGATATCCCAAGTATATTTGATCCCTCACAAAGATAATAGTTAGGGTTTTAATATAGGGCATCAAAATATTCTTACTCCTTTGCAATATTTTTCTAGTTTATAACCTCCATAGACTCCATCAACCCAAGTACTATGCACTAGCCTTGTCAAATTGATGATCAAACCTTATTACATCCATAATTTGAATTGATCTCTCAATTTAGGCCCTCTTAAGGATAAGTGGACCCATTTAGGGCTTGGTGTAAATTTTTCTAGGAGAGGATTTTTTGGCGATGGAAGGGTTCAACATCAATATCACACTTGGTTTCCTCATAATCAACCTCTTTGGTGGCTAGTCCATCCATTTTTAGTTTCGCTAGTTATCTAGCCTAGGAGAAACCCTAGGTTGGTTAAGCTTCAACTTGAGGGATTATTGAAGGTTTCATAGACCATTGACTTGCTAATATTCATTGTTTGAAACCTTTTCTTTGGCACATTGACCTTAGGATATTCCACTGTACATGTTACCACTCAAGTCCTTTGTCTAGCGTGCCCTATTTTGGCCTCTCTAAGGGATGTGAATTTCATGATTCTCATCATCGATCCTTGTTCCTAAGTAGAGCCATTCTTTAGGAGCCTGTAGTGTCACCTTAAACCTATAAACCAATATTATCTCTTGAAGGTGTCCTATATACCAGGAAGCCTCCCATTGGTGAAAGTCCAACAACATCGAGGGGTAGTGGTTGTGGTGATCATGGGCCACACATCATTGTTGTCACTTAGTCTAGTTATTTCCTTGTAGATCACCCCTTTACAAGACCTACTAGATTTTGAGTCAACACAATCTCAATAAGCTTACCCTACACAACCACCTCCACCATTGTATCAACAACCACACTTTATGCAAATAACATCCCAACCAATGGCATGGTTGCCACCACCTCCATAAGATTCACAACTACAATTTCCACCTACTCAACCACCAAATCTAACTCAATTTCTTACCCAACCATTACCCAATATAAACAACAAAGTGATAACCTACTTATAATATTGAGGCACCACCCTTTCCTACCTACTTAATTACCCCTATAGAGTTGCAGGATGTACACCTTAGGTCGAGAAGGGATCTCAATAAAAACTCTCATGTGGTCATTGAAGAGAAATCTGAGGATACCCCCATGCAAACAAATAATAATAAAATACAACATATTCCTTCAACATCGAAACCCCCACAATCATCTAACTCAAACCTCCTTATCCAAGTGTGGTATAGAAGTGGTCCTTTTCCTAAACTCTTTCCATCACTTTCATGTAAGATATGCATAAGGTAGAGGATCCAATATGAAAACAAAATCTATATCTCTATGGACATGACTCTATTTTTCCAACAATCAAGGTGTGAAAACATTGCAGGTTCAAGGGGATTTGAAGGTGGTCATAGAGTGGGAAAATCAAAAGAACAAATTGGAAATCGTGCACCTTAAATCTCTCTTACAAGAGATTCGATCCACCATCTAGGAATTCGATTGGACATTGTTTGTGCATGTATATAGAGAGCATAACCCAAATATTGACAAGTTGTCAAAATAGGCATTGATGCTAGATGAAGATTCCTTTGCTTTTTACTAGTTCTTTGATGACTAGGAGCGAGAAGTAATAGAGTTTCATTTCTATTTTTCGTGAAGGTGTTTCTTTATAATCTATTGTCAAGTATTTTCTATTATATATGTACTCAAATAAATTGGTGTAATAAGCATGGATAAGAACAACCAACTAAAATGAAGAAATTGTCTTATAAGAGTCAGAAGATTGTAGTTATGTTTGTTTATTTCTTTGTATAGTTGATATTAAGCACAGCAATTTGTGTTGGTTCTATGTAGTCTATAAAGGACATATATAATGTATATTCTCTTTTTTGGAATATAAATATTTTTTCTACATAACAAAAAAAAGGAAAGAAAGAAAATAAAATCATATACTCTTATGAAACTTGGTTTGGATTCTTAAATTTTCCTCATTTGTGCATTTTAGTGATGATTATGTGCATTTTCTTGAAATATCAAAAATATTAGATGGAAGTTTTGCAGGTCCATTCCATGCATTTGAAAATGAATAAATGACATCAAACACGTCGTTTTGTGGATAGTTTAATTATGTCATGCATGAGGAAGATTACAATGTGCATTTGGATAAGTCGTCAAAGAATTTTTGCACGTTGTGTAAAGAGAGAAAATTTTGAGCATATTTGTACAACAACAAAGCTCAAAATGAAAATTTTGAAAGTGGAAAGGTGGAGAATAAAAAATAGACATTCTTCCATTTGAACCATGGGCATCCATTTTAGTGGAGCAGGGCAATTTTCACCAATCTAGTGAAAAACACAAAACTTACTAACTTGGCATATTCAATCGAGGCAAATCAACTTCAATTTGAAAATTATGAGATATGGGTTTTGTTGGAAACACCAAAATTTACACAATTGACTACACTTTTTAAAAGGAACACCTATACAAATTTTGGCATGCATTTTGTGATCTCTCTCATGTGAATTTGTAACTTGTTTTAATAAACTTGAGATTTTAAAAAAATAATGCAAATTTAGCATGTTTGGTGAATTTTTGTAACCATGGAAATATAAGGGGTTGTATTTTGTATTTGAATAGTTAAGGTAGTTAAAAGGCCAAACGCCAATGAGCACATACTAAATATGAATTTTGTAAATGAACAAAGGGCCTTTAGCTTTACATTGATTTGGATTTTTATAGTGTTGGTTGTTGTGGGTTCCAAGAATCTTTACATAGGGTTTGTGAATGTACTGAGTGCGAATAGATATGGACATTGACTCAATAAAGGCACAAAAATTCTTGTTGAAATTCTTTACTACGATTTTTTTCTGATAGCAAATTGTGTATGTGTAATATCTATTTAAATTGACATATTTGTAGATTTGTGATATGATGTGAGTGCTTCATGAGTCTTTCATTGTGTATCATTAATAAAACTTGGAATTTTTTTATGTACAATAATCAACTAGCTATTATATCTTTCTTATGGAATGTTATGTTTTTCACATGAGTTTTATGGAGAACTTTGTTAGCACATATTTTTGTTGTAAACCAAAAACTATTGAATCCATTGAGATATTTTTTAGATATAAAATGTTTTATAATTCAATTAATATACATAAATGAGAGTTCATGTATTTTATATCAAAAAATGGTCATAAAAATAATGAAGATAAGTGAATGTTGTAAGGAAAATACACCCAATCTATCAAAACATGTTACACAAGGCATCCAAAAATAAAGTCATAATAATCCAATCTTTAAGGAAGATATCAACCGATAACTAAAGTAGTTAGTGGGTTAGAGTGAAAGGTTAAATCAAGGAGTTGTTGGAAACAAACCAGTTGCAAATGGGATATATTTATCTTCAAAAGGAGTCAAACATCGTTTAGTTGCAACGTCATAATCGACCACAATGGTCTTCCATCTATCGTTTCCCCATGAGTTCTTCGGGACTTTATAGTTCAAAGATAACCAAAGGGACAATTGGAGACTTTTCAAATTGGGGGACTTCACAGGGAATTTCTAGGGGCCTACCCCATCACCTTTCTCAGCACTCCCTCACTGTTTACGTTACATTGTACTAAGTCAACATGCTCCTTAAACTCAAATGTATGCAAAGTAAGCCAAAAAGTTCCCTTTGCGAGGCACTCTACTCATGGTATATGACTCATTGGCCTACTAATTCGGAATCTCATGCAAGTGCACCACTTTCATTTCCACCTTTTGTGTCTACCCCTAAATCGAGAGATATAGATGGGCACAAAATAGGGACCCATTGTGCAAAGAAAAATTTGTGTTGTATTTTTTATTAGTAAAAACAAATTCATTCCTTCTTTTGAAAATATGATATAAAATATCAATTATAATCCATTTTTTAAGTAATTCATCCCATGGGCGAGAATTTTCTAAAATCTTGGACTCCCAAGGGATAATTGATGAGATTCATTTGTGACATACTTATAAGCTTGTTGTCACACAAACTAGGCATATTTACTATACTGAAAAATACAGTTTCGAGGTTTCATTTTTTCCACGTAAATGGCATGGGTTGTGGGAGCCCTAAGTACTTAATAATATAAAAATTCCATGGATTAAACATTAGGAAAAGCAATTTTTTTGGCTTCTAGCTAACACATCTTCCATATGGATTTCAACTTATATGGCCATGTCTTCTCCTTCAACTTAATCCTCTATATTTTGTTAGGTTTGATGTAGATATTATGGCTAGAAGATAACCACTTGTAAACATCATCATTTGTATTACTTAAGTCCTTTACTTTTATTCCACCTCCAATGCTTCCAACATGTTTTTGGTCGTCGTGTGTAGAGCTTTAAAAAAAAATTGAGATAAATATCTAAACTCTTTCTAAAATTATTCTATCAATAATATTGAGATTAAACTTAGTTTTCAAATTATCCGAAGCCTTCCAATCTCTAGATTAAATGTTGCAAACATCCTTAAGCAAGTGAATTCCTTCTTAAACAATCTCTTCCTTGAGTACTAAGGAACCTCAACCAGTGGCTTGCCACCCTATAAAAGAATTGGAGAATTGTTAAATTTTCTTAGGGATAAATTGTTCTTTATTGTAGATAATTTCTTTTTATATTTTTCATCATTTACATTTGCATTCACCCCATAATGTCATCACAACATTAAAAATTGTGTAGAAAGAACAATATCATCAACAATGCAGCAAAACAATAAAAGGAACATCACAAGAAAAGCATACACAAATAGAAACACCATGATTTAGGTCAGATACATGGGAAAAACCCCACAAGGGGGAAACTGTTGGGTAGTAGAGGGCCCACGTAACAATTTTGGGGCTCAAAGCCCTCAATTTTGGGAAAGGTATGGTAAGGACTCAGCGAAGGGCGCGGAGCGCGAATTGTAAATGAGTCAAGTCAAAGGGTTGTCCACCCAAGAAATAATATAGAATAATAGGAAGTAAGTTGGCTTGCCCATTGTCCGCGGACCATGGGAATGCATAAATAGAGCGAGGATCTAAGGGTAGAAGGTACCTTTTGATATGTACTTTTGGATTTGAAATGTAATGGGTTTTTGAGGAGCAAAGTCTTGAAGCATCTGTAAGTCCGAGTCAAGGGTGTGGTAGGTAGATAGAGACTCTGTAGCTATGCGCGCATAGGCCTAGTAGAGTCCGTAGTTGTGTGCGCGGACCCCTGCAGCTGAGTGTGCAGGGTGGATCTGGATGTATTGGTGGAAGAATTGAATAAAGATAAGTTGATTCTGAATTTTTGTGTTAAATCTGAATTTTTTTGGATCTAGCTAATTTATGGTTGATATAACTGTTTGATCTATGCGCGTATGCTTATGTTATGAGTTTAAGAAAATCTATATCTTTCAGGGTGCACGAACTGGTTATTTCTATTAAATGTTTGCCTAAAGACCATAAAAAGTAGATCTAATCTATAAATAAGAATTAAGGATTTTCCTGGGTCTGGATCTACGTGGAGAAGAGTGGCGCGAAGCCACAGAATGGTGGGCAAACCTTCCAAACCACATCAAGACATCCCAAGGGTGTGAATACCTGGTTCTAGCACCCTCCCCTGCTACCTCGGGTGAGACCTCAGTCCGCGCTCCACGAGCTATTACCGAAATGGCTGGTAGCTGCAGGATGTTTTTGGCTAAATAACTCTTCCAAACCTGCGTCAGGCCCCTATAAGCCAACAAATGGTTCTGTTACCGGGACCGGGATCTGCCTAAGGGATGTCTGATGTCAGAACACTGGAAGCCTATAAATAAAGAGCTTGAATATTGGCTGGATCAGAAGCTTCACGAGTTTGTGGTTGAGGAAAACATAAACCCATGAATATAGGAGGAAGGGTGGTTGGATCATTACATATACACAGATATCCACGAAATCTTCTTCGTAACATTCCCGATAGATTTGTATGAGTGGATCGCGAGGTTAGCCGACAGTGTGGGAAGGTGCATACTAGATCAACCTATTGTGTGGACCCCAGAATTGGTGTGTAGGCTAGAAGCATCTGAAGATAAAATCACACGCACAGTAGATCACTAGTTGGATCGGGTAATAAGAGGGTTTATTACTGAGTTCAAGATAGACACAACTGTGAGTTATAGTGAAGCAGAAAGGCACTTTCTCCAAGGACCTCAGGTAAGTATATTAAATTGTTGAACACTTGGATTAAGACGTTGTTGTGTGAAAAACAGATTATGCGCATTTATTGATGTCTAGCGTAACGCGGAGTGGAAAAGGCAATTGAGGAACCGAAGGATTAGAGAACAGTCTGCTAATTTCTATTTCACGGGAAAGTAAGGAGGAGCTCGCGAGGTTCTCTCCAAGAAGCGCAGTCCAATTGATTAAGTAGTGCTTTCCACTGATACCACCTCCGTCTACGCCATCACCTACTTCACCGACGTCAAATCCATCTTCACCCAGTCCTCCTCCACCTCCGCCACCACCGAAGGTTGGAATGGCGAGTGCAGTCAAGTTGCCTGTATTTAAGGGTGCAGGAAATGAGGAACCAGGTCAGTTATGGTTTGTGGTAAGGGTTGTATGGGAAGCCCAAGGCATAACGGATTATAACATCAAAAAGGCTACCCTGTTTAGCGCACTGCAGGACCACGTGTTGACGTGGTATATAAAGTACTCAAGTGATCATCCAAATGTGGGAATAACGGTGATCCAGGACGCCTTGGACAAAGAAGTTGGTTGACCAAAATCAAAGACACAGTCGGTCATTGGGTTCAAAGATATAGCGATGCTACCAGCTGAAACCCCGTCGGATCTGGATCAGAGATTAAAGAGCACAATCCGCGAGGCTAACATGACATTGACAAATCCACAGCACTGCGCATGGTTTGTGGTGTCCTTGAAACCACATCTAAGGACAGCGCTATCACAGCAAAATATCTCAACCCAAGCCAAGGCATTAGAAATCGCGATAAGATTGCACGAAACCCCAATACAGGATCTGGGGTTGGGAGTTCAGCAAATCCACATGCAACTACAAAACCTGAGCTTAGAAATGAAAATCTTGAAGCAAGAAAGGGTGACCCGATCGGAGGCGCGTATAGAGGTAGGATGCATTAAATGCAAAATTCAAGCACACGAAAAGGACCATTGCCCCATCTTCGCAAACTATCTGGCGGGGGGGGCCCGATGCCACTAAAACTGGAGGTACAAGTAAGGCCAAGTGTGGCACCCGCACTCTAGTGTGCTATTTTTCAAGTGGGTGGAAAGCTTCCAACAGACAACTGCCACCTGTTGCAGAAGTATACCCAGACCCCGCAACAGTTGTATTGCAACTTTTGTAGATCAGTGGGTCACAATGAGCGAACATGTCAGAGCTACGACTTAATGATGGAAAGGGCACAAGCTTATCGAGTGAAAACTGAAGCGGAAGGGTTCGACCCAGCCATAGGGACACGCGGGGGATTTCAAGGATGCGGCCAAGGAAGAGAAATGGGGCCTGGGCGAGGGCGCGGGCAGCTGATCTGTTATAACTGCAGAGGACTAGGACACTACACTCGCGACTGTACTAACCTGACGAGGATATCTTGCCCATATTATAAGTATTTCAACCATGAGATGGTAGATTGTCCAACGTTAATTGCCCAGATGCATGAAAAGGGAGTATTACAACCCACTCCAACTCAAAATGTCCAACTGATGAGGTCGGAACCACACGAAGAATACCCCAGCATAAATATGGTATTGAGGAACGCCGCACCCACAGGAGGAGATGCGCAGAAAGAGGTTACGGAAGATGTGAAGGGTCACAATACCCCTGCAAGGGAACCCAAATTTGAAGTGGAACAAGGGACAAAGATGCCTGAGGAAGCTCCGAAGAGCTTCATGGAAGTCTCTACTCCAGGTAGGAGGGACCCAATTGAGTCGGGGATGGATCCCTCTATGCTTACTACCTTTTTAGAGACGTGTATGAATTTGTTGCGCGATAATACAGCCGTTAAGGGACTACAAGAGCTGATCACTAAGTGCACGATGTCGGGCGAGCTACGCGTAGTCCGGAAACTGGGAAGACATGCTCTGCGTACTGGATAGGAGATGCGTATGATAGTGCAAATCGGTGAGTACGAGATGGACCGGGTCATTCTGGATTTAGGGTTGGATGCGAATGTGCTACCTAAGCAAACGTGGGAACGCATGGGTAGGCCAGCACTACAGTGGTCTCCTATTCAACTAAGGATGGCCAACCAGCAAAAGATCCTACCGATGGGCCAACTGTAAGGGGTGATAGTGGACAATGAAGGCATAAGTACACAGACCAACTTCGAGGTAATAGAAATTGTGGATGACACTAATCTCTACCCTATGTTGCTATGAATTGATTGGGCCATGGACATGAATGGGGTCATCAACTTGAAAAGGTGGAAAATGACGTTCGAAAAGAAGTCACTATGGGTAATTGTCCCGCTGGACCCAGCTGAAGGAGAGTGCTACACCGAGCCAGTGCGCGATGAGGACAATGACGATGAAATGGACTGCATATACCAGATAACAACGGAATATCAGGGTCGGGTGAATCCCTCAGTGGATAGAAGATTCTTATGGGAGGGTGATAGTTCATGCACATCAGATACAGATGAGGAGATGGAAAGATGGCAGAATAGATTGCAGGAAGTCACCACACTCAACTGTAATATGATGATTAGATCATTCCGACGCATAAGCATTGAAGTAAGGCAATGGTCAGCAGATAGCAGCGCAACCAGTGAGGGGCAGTTCGCCAAACTTGGCACCTTAATCGTCGCCCAAGAAGAAGCATGGTGCGTTGAACGAAGCGTCGCACGCGCAGAGGAAGCTAAGAAACAGAAGACGGTTCCATGTACAGATTGGAGGACATGCACACTGGAGCAGGGCAATCATTCATTTACAACAAAGGGCACAGTCATATGTTGCGCGACCATCGCACCAACCGAATCTATGCGTAGCAAGGGTCTGCTGGGCCAATACGACCATACCCAGAGTACCCAGAGTAGGGTATGCCAAGCGAACTCTGTCCATGGCCGGACAGGCCATTTCCCCCACAGTCCGACCTGCACCCGAAGACCTACGTGATAGGATCCGACAGTTATGGGAAGCCATTCGGCGCAGCAAAATGAGACTTCACGAGTTAGCGGAAATGGGGGCCAGACTAAGAAAGAAAAGTGTGAAGCTAGATGAAGAAATTGATAAAATCAAATTAGAACTCACCAACACGGACAGCGCGCGAGAGCTATTGAAGGCACCGAACCTGGCTGACTCTCCTACACTATTAGGACAAGCCGCGATCATACTAGCATGGTTGTGCCTGCACCCTAGGACACACGGAAACACAGACCGCGATACGCCATCAGACTCAAAGGATGTGAATGGTGCTCGTAGCCCAGGATAGTAGGGAAGTGGAAGGCTCGCACGACGGGTGTGACCACCTGACCATCTGTAGAAGGCCCAGTCCTAACACTCCACGCAATTGGAAGAGGGTGTGGGAATATAAAATAGGCTACAGAAAAGCTGTGCAAGGACGGTCAAATGAATAGGACGCACCGCGCACCAGGGGTTGCGTTGTCACGGGGAGGGGATGGAAGGCGACTATTGCAAGTACTGTTCATGACAAGATGTACCATTTTAGACATGGAGGAGCGGGCGGTGGGCAATTAAGGCGTAAGGATAACCGCCAAATTTGCATTAATGAGCTATGAGGGGGGTGAACTCTCTGTGGTTAGGTCAATAAACCCAACCACAGAGAGTCCACAGAATCCCACACCGCAAGCAGCCAAACTCTCTAAATCACCCAGGACACCGTGGACCAAAAAGAACCCCCAGATACTAGGACCAGTGAGGCGATCGCTACAAAATCTGCGCTTGAGCAAGCTCACAATGGAAGAAAAGGGAAAAATTGTTACCATTTAAAGCGACAAGGAGGACAAGGGATCCCCGACATATGTGGAAGAAATTAACCCCGACAAGGAAACTATCCAGCTAGTGCACCATCCCAAGTATGTTCCTCCAAGCAAAGGGAAGGCTAAGGTCCCTACCAATCTGGATGACGTTGACAATATAATCACCACCCCGTCTCTTCCGAAAGGGGTTCTGGTTGAAAGCACGGTGACTGGCCATATTGCAATGATGAAATTTGAAGACTGGGACCTTGCAGATACAACAAAATTTCCCCATTTGGAGACTAGCGAATTGATGGAGCAGAGCGCAGAAAGGACGGTTACGACACTTTAGCCAAAGGAATGGCTGCAAAAGGTGGAGAACGTCAAGTTGCTCTGTCTCCTGTCCATTCTCCACTTTCTCCGGCCCCCTATTACAATCTTGGTCATCAGAAAGTTGTTGTGTCTAGTACATGACGAATACTTATGGCTTGGCAAACCCATCCAAATCACAACATAACTCATACATAGGATCTCACTACTTCCCTGTGAAGGAAGAGGCCCCCAGGAAATTGTCGATAAGAGTGGCGATGTGACGATGACCGAAACCCTGAAAAAGAAATATCAGCTGGAGAAAGGGCAGTGAGGGTACGTTATTGATAGTATCTCGGACAGAGTAGTCTGCATTGCTACCTAGTTGTTGGCTGAGAAAGTGATGCGGAAATGCCACTGCACCGAGGTTTCAGCAATCGTCATTGCGCTAGCTGAGGAATGCGTAGCTGGAGAACAATTCAATTGGGCGCAGTTCCTTTGTGAAGAATTCCTAACCAACTGTAGGGAGGTCCAAGAGGAGGGAAAGACCTTCCACTATGCGTGGCTACTATTGTCCATTGTGATGGTTACCACTAACCTACCTGAAGATAGTCAGTTTCCCTCCTTGGACTAGGATTGGCCAGAAGCCTCCAAATTTGCGTCACTCTGGGTGACCAGGGATGCCGAGGCATCAAGATTTTTTGGATATTGATGGGACGTTCGACACTAGGTCACCCAGCAACCCCAGTTGTCCACCAAAATCTATGACAATGTGAAGCATATAGCTGAGTTTAAAGCAGACGTACACTTTGTCTACATCTGGGTGCGGAAGGACCTCGACCAAACATGGACTACACTTCCTTTCCTTGCCATTGATGAAGCTATCGATGTAGTATTTGATACTTGGCCACTGAAATGGCACGGACCTGATGCAGTGGGGTGTGATGAGGCCGCCATCAGGAAACAGAAGGCTAAAGCAAAGCGTACCGCACAGCAGAAGCGTAACGAACAGCACACTACGGAAGTTCGAGTGACCCGGGAAGCGGCACAAATGTCGACAATCAAACCACCATCTAGAGCAGCTGCAACGGATGAAAGTCGTCAGAAGGTGCCCACAGATCCAGCCACGGAGAAAGGGATGAAAGGAACACCATCAACCACCACGTTAGCGCCCTTGAAACAACCACCACCAACATAACAGACGAAGCCACAGAAGAAGGCCAAAGAATCTAAATGGGACAGAGAACTGACCACCTTGACTGAGGGTGACCTAGGTGACATAGGGGACACTGTTCGCGAAGCCACTCGGGATGCAATCGACAACGCCATTTCAGAGCAACAGATTGTGTTGGAGGAGCTTCACGTGCAGCTACAAGAACTCGGGACACGGGCAGCGCAGACGGGAACAACCACTACTCATGGGGTTACAGGTATGTCAGCCACTAAGCAGTTGTTAAAGGCCCAACTGGCTCATACTATCATGATTTCAGCAGGAGCATTGATAACAAAAAATGAAGAAGACAGAGCTATGGTAGGACGACTTACGAGGCTAGAACTCAATTTGGTTACCCTCCCACGCGAAAGCTTGTACCATCTCTAGGACAGTGCCACGATGGAGCTCTACACTAGGGAGAGGCGCACGGATCAGGTACTCAACAAACAAAAAATTAATATAGAACAGTTGAGCCTCCAACGAGACGAAGTCATCGCATAGAGTCAAAAAGTGGAGAAACTAGTAGGGGAAGCATGTTCGCATGCCCCTCAGCTAGAGATTGTGATCGATTTACCTGTTGGCATACGAATCCACAAGCTGGCTAGTGGGTTCCGTGAAGCAAAGGAGGAGGCCGCGAAGATTCAATTGGAGCTCAGTTTGCAGATTACAGAGCTGAATCTACAGGCACAGCCTTCGACGCCACTAGAGGTCACCGAGCAGCACAAAAGCATCATTAGCTCCGGCCGAGAAAAGATCACACGTTCCATGAAGGAATACACTGGCTTGTTGGCTCAATCGCTTATTATGCTCACTTCACTCCAGGAAGATCCTACCCTACAGCGACTGGAAACCGAGGCAAGAGAGATCCAACAAGCCTATGATAATATTAGAGGGACCGCGCAGACGGTTGTGGTTACGCAGCACTTGGCCAAGATGAAGGAGGCCCAGGCTCTGAAAATCCAAGCTAATGTTGCCCGCCAGAAAGAAGCAGTGATTAAAGAATGTCTCCAACCATGGATTAATGAGGCATTCGTGGTTTCCACCACCATTGAGTGCAAGGTGGCACACATGCAGGTGGAATATGCACCTGGGGTAGAAACTATGACAGAGACTGATGTGTCGGCGGCACGCGTTGAATGAGTACAACAGATGGCGAATGAGTTTGTTGCAAGTACCAGCGAAGCACAGAAATTGTTGTCTGACCTCCGCGTGAAGATTGTCACACCAACTGAGTGACTCGGGACGAGTCACAATGATTATGTTGGGGACTGTTGTGTAGTAGAGGGCCCATTTAATAGTTTTGGGGCTCAAAACCTGCAATTTTGGGAATGGTAAGGACTCCGCGAAGGGCACGGAGCGCGAATTGTAAATGAGTCAAGTCAAAGGGTTGTCCACCAAAGAAATAATATAGAATAATAGGAAGTAAGTCGGCTTGCCCATGGTCCGCGGACCATGGGAATGTATAAATAGAGCGAGGCTCTAAGGGTAGAAGGTAGCTTTTGATATGTACTTTTGGATCTGAAATGTAATGGGTTTTTCAAGAGCGAAGTCTTGAAGCATTTGTAAGTCCGAATCAAGGGTGTTGGTAGGTAGATAGAGACTCTGCAGCTATGTGCACAGATGCCTAGTAGAGTCCGTAGCTGTGTGCGCGGACCCCTGTGGCTAAGTGTGCAAGGCCCCTGCGGCTGAGTGTGCAGGGCGTATCTAGATGTATTGGTGGAAGAATTGAATTAAGATAAGTTGATTCTAAATTTTTGTGTTAAATCTGAATTGTTGTGGATCTGGCTAATTTATGGTTGATATAATTGTTTGATTTATGCCCATATGCTTATGTTATGAGTTTAAGCAAATCTATATCTTTCAGGGTGTGCGAACTAGTTATTTATGTTAAATGTTTGCCTAAAGACCATAAAAAGTAGATCTAATCTATAAATAAGAATTAAGGATTTTCTTGGGTCTGGATCTACGCAGAGTAGAGTGACGCAAAGCCACAGAATGGTGGGTGAACCTTCCAGGCCACATCAAGACATTCCAAGGGTGCGAAAACATGGTTCCAGCACCCTCCCCTGCTACCTTGAGTGATACCTCAATATGCGCTCCGCAGGCTATTGCCAAAAGTGTCGGTAGCTGCAAGATTTGTTTGGCTAAATAACTCTTCCGAACCTAGGTAAGGCCCCTATAAGCCAACAGGAACCCATCCAAATTCTTATTCTTTTATTCATAAATGTTCATCTAAGATACAAAGTTTATCCAAAGAGAGATACATCAATCATACAATAAGGATATTGCTTCTTGCTTAGAATCAATGTGTCCCTTATTAGGGTTTCACTTCAGGGTTACATATCATAAGGGTTGTGCATATATTTTAATATGGTGCCATACCAATATGCCAATACCAATACAAACTTGCCACATCAATACTCAATACTACTCTATGATGCCATATCAATATGCCCATGCCAATATTATTCTGCCATACTGCTAGTGTTCACTGTGTGCAAATGTCAAATGCAAAGAAATCGTGTGCCATACATAACATAGAGAACTCTATGTTGATCTCAAAGATACTATCTATCAATATCAAACACAAAGAAACCATATTTAATCAGAGGATTGTGTATCGATGCCATATATATTTGTGTCAATGCCATACATACAATCGCATAGAACTATGCATATCGATGCCATATATAACTTTGTATAGATGCCAACAATATCGTAGAGAACCATACATACTATGTACCAACAGAATCACAGGGATACCATACGTATTGTGACATAGAGGAATTGTGTAAGTCGTAGAGGGACAATGTAATAGATTTGATGCCCATATTGAGAGACTAGTGAGACTAGTCAAAGCAAGAGAAGATGCCATTATAGTAAGACTCGAGAGCAAGATAAAATGATAATACCATCAAGAGTGAGACCATTGGTTTGTGACATAACATTTACGCTAAGAGCGAAGAGTCTTGTGATATAATGGTTATGCCAAGAGCAAAGGTCCTGTAGCCACCAAGAGCGAAGGTGTTGTAGATAAAGAGAGGAAGGTCCAAAGATTTCAAGGAAGATGATAGCCATGCATTCAACATTGTGATCTGAGACATAGAGTTTCTTACTGTAATATATATATTCAAGATCCGCCCACAGAGAAACATTTGAGGTTGTGCATGCCATAAGGAATGTGAATTGTTAATTCATCAAATACAAACCCTAAAAAATATAAGTATGCTTGCCTTTCAGAGTGAAGAGAATGATCATGAGATATACATATAAATGAGATACAAGGGTCTCTTTTTATGCAATTTGATGGGGGTCATTTGATACCAATGAAACCCTTATTGAGGCCGACTATGAAGTCTTTTGGAAGGAACTTTTTAATTCAAATTTATATATTTATTTTCTTAATGAGAATTTTATCCCAATATTGATTTGCCATAAAAATAATAACATTAGGATTATCCCAATCATATTAACAATAATTCCCTTGAACTTATCTTTTGGGTGAGATGGGTTTCTATGGGGCTTAGGGTTTCCCTCTGGGGAAATTACTCCCAAAGTTTCCCAAATTTCAACACTCTCTTTGATAGGGAGGAATTTCCATTTACATCAAAATCCTCATCTAGGATGTCTCATAATAGTTGTGTCATGAAGAATCACGAGTGTACATATTTTAATCATATGGAATACAAACAATTGTAACAAGTCCCATCTCATACCGTCTCATGAAAGAAGAGGAATCCATAACCAATGATAGGGGAGATCAAACATTAAAACTTACTTGTCTCGTGACTTTTATCTCAGCTATATATCATCACATAGAAGAATAATAATGCACAATCAAAGGTAGGGGAGATCAATCCTCAAACCCTATTAGTCTCAAAGACAAATCCCACAGTTATAACAATAATACATCCATCTCATCATATATCGACATAATTTGTTTCCTTTGATCATCAGTTGAACAATGATGTATCGATATAATAAGAAGAATCATCATAGCGGAGCTTCTAGATACTACCCTATCAACTCAATCATCAACATAGGGGAGCATCTGGCTTCCACCCTCTATTCAATAATCAATTCAGTCATTTGAAGCAGAATCATCATTTTCCTTAAGTCATATCTCATCTCGTCTCATCTCTTCCCATCTCCATCTATTAAAGAAGGAAGAAGAATCACTACAAGGGAGCTTCGGTTACCACCCTGAATCCAATACCAAGAATCACCATTGGGGAGCCTCTGTTACCACCCAGAATCCTCAAACAGTAGGAGGGATGCCACTTACCATAAGAGGTAAGGATCGCCCCTATATTATTGTCTTCATTTATATTCCCAACTTGAATCTCAAGAATCAAGTGGTAGAACACCTACATCCCATTACTTGCATGGGATTCCACTTACCATAAGGTAACGATTGCGCCTAACTCAAGTAGTCAGTGCCCATTAGCGAGATGGGTGGGAAACACGCCCATCAAGCCCAGCTTGTGGGTAAGATGTGAATGAGGGTATGCTATGTCTGAAAAGAGATACAATAGGAAATATACGACTTACCACGAAGGGTAAGGATCATAGACTATCATATTTTTCAAAGCTACCTCATCCCCAAGGACTCTCTAGCTCAATATCTCACCATGGGAACTCAGACAAAGGGGGGATCATAGCTTAGTGTCCTCGATCAACCGAGACCCTTACTCTAAAGGGTCAGATCCATCAATCCAAGCTTAAGATCAGGAAATATGATGGCGCATCATTGTTTCTCTTTGCAAAATATCAAAATGACCATATCTAGCACTAGCTCAAACAACTCAATAAAGAGTTCAACCATATTGCCTTATGTAGTACTTTTGAGCAATGATCCTTTGTTCTCCTGTTTATACAGGACATCAAATCAAAATATTATGTTAGAGAAAATATATGACATAAAGAAAATAATACCATATTCATCTGTTCTCCCTCTCACACAGGGAGGAAACAACCACAAGTCTAAGCTTGTTTCATACAACAAGATTATCTTAATTTATGAAGATGTATTTATCCCAACTATATATATTCGTACTTTATCTAGCTCGGGGTGCATGCTTGCAACACAAGGATCCATTTGGTTGGTTGCTCATTACGAGATCCACAAAATCTAGCAACAATAATCCATCAGTGCAATCCAACATGCCATGATTCTAATAATACACATCCTCTAACAAGAAATTCATCTACTCTACTTCTAAATGAACAATGGATCCTAAAACTGCTTGAGGTAAACTAGTCATGTCAACAATGAACTGTTAGCACAAAAATTAATTAACAAAGACACCCTTAATAACGTCATATGTTTCATTAATCCATGTTTGGAAGACTTCTATCATTTTGCACTCATGGTACTTCTTATTCATCCACCACAAATGATAATAGGTGTTGGGATCCTCATCAAGGATCTCTCCCTCTGAATGGGAAGGCTCTTCAACCATCATCAATCAAAACTTCAACTTTTTTATCATATTAATGTCATGCACCAAGATCATTGTTTCTTCAAGGCATAGCCATATTAGTTCATACAAAACTATCATATATCAAATCACGGAGTCAAACTATATATATAATATATATATATATATATATTATATATATATAGTATATATAATATATATAGATAATATTCTGTTTCTACAAGGCATAGCCATATCTAATCACATACAAAACTACATATATCAAATACAGAGTAAATATATATATATATAATATAATAGATATAGATATAGATATAGATATATCATTGGCATGACAAGTCATCATCAACTATTCAATTTGACTTCATTGCCATATATGAACAAGTCTTCAATCATTCATCAAAGGTTAATGTCATATAATTAGGGTAGCTAACAAGAGTAACTTCATTCAATATCACATCTCTATCACGTTATACAAAAAAATTCCATCAAATTCCTATCATCATTAAGTTAGGACATCCATTTTTGTCACATTGTCAAATTTATTATGTTGTTGAGTCATCATAGGAGTTACAGTGATCAAAGCCTTGTAAAGATCAACTAAGAGATGGCATTTACAACCACACTAATGCTATTAGGGTTATCATTCTCATCACAAGCACTGTCAATAGTATCCAGTTATTGTATATCAAAGTCAATGTTTATGGCCTTGGTTTATCTTGAGACAGAATCATGATATCTAAATGTCAATGAGATTTAAACTATAAAGTGCATCTGTATATCACATGTACCAGGAATCAAACTTACCCACTTATGTATATGACCAACATGTATTACTCAAGAGTACTATATGAATCATACCTCAAGGCTTAAATTTCCAAGCTAAATCATAAAACTATAACAAGTATGTAGCAATATTCGAATACCGTAGCAACTTGTAGCATATACACTTTTTCATCTCGCATATGCCTAGAATACTTTTCACTAGTTCCTAGAATAAGTTTGCATCAGGCTCATTTTAATGTTCTAGCTTCTTGTTCTTGCTCCAACTTTTCTCTTCTTGCACTAGCTCTCTTTTATTGCACCTTTTAGCATCCATATGATCCTCAAGAAGGATATTCTTATCACATCTTCAACAGGAAGTTAGAAGTGTTCAAATGCTTAAATAAGCAATAGTCTAAACAATAAATCTAAACAAAAGTAGTTTCATAAAGAAATAACATAAGTTTAGAAGGTACTTATCTTTAACCAAAGGTGATCAACTCCCTCTTGAACCAACCTTCAAGAGTTGTTATTTTCCATCATTCATATGTCATTGTTTCCTTTAAAATTTTCAATTGTCTTCATCAGCAGTCAGACCCAACTGAGATTAGCCCATCTAAGGTTACATGGAATCTGTCATAGTTGTTGAAATAACTTCTCACTAATCATACTCGAGTTTCAAGACTTGTAGAAATCAAGCCTTTATCATATCCAAGCCATTCTTCCAAGCACACTTCAGGGGTTTTCTTCCAAACCCTAACTTCATGTTATCCACCAAACCCTAGTTTTTCTTGCTAGAACAAAGTGGCCTAGGGTTTCCTTCAAACCCTAGCACTTTTTTAGGTCTTTGATATCTTCACCTATTTTCTTTACTTGATTCAGGAATCCATCAAGGTGTCCTGGGGTGATCTCAATTACTTTTCCACTAGCCCGGCTCTAATACCATGTTAAATTTTCTTAGGGCTATATTGTTATTTATTGTAGATAATTTCATTTTTATACTTTTCATCATTTACATATGCATTCGCCCCATTACATCATCACAACAATAAAAATTATGTAGAAAGAAAAATATCATCAACCATGTAGCAGAACAATAAAAGAAACATTAAAAGAAAAACATGCACAAATAGAGACATCGTGATTTAGGTCAGTGACCAGGGCAAACCCCCATAAAGGGGGAAACCCCATTCAAATTCTTCTTCTTCTATTCATCAATGTTTATCTGAGATATAAATTTTATCTAGAGAAATATACATCAATCATAAAACAAAGATATTGCTTCCTACTTAGAATTAGGGTTTCATTTCAAGGTTACAAATCACAAGGGCTCTACATATATCCATAAAATGGTGTCATACCAATATGCCAATACCAATACAATGTTTCCACATCAATACTCAATATTTCTCTATGATGCCATATCAATATGCCCATGCCAATATTGTTATGCCATAGTACTATTGTTCACTATGTGCAAATTCCAAACGCAGAGAAACTATGTGCCATACATAATGCGGAGAACTGTATGTTACTCTTATAGAAATTTTGTATCAATATCAAATGCAGAGAAGCCATATTTAATCACAGAGCATTGTTTATCGGTGCCATGTTCCCATGCCAATATTGTTATGCCATACTACTATTGTTCACTGTGTGCAAATGCCAAACGCAGAGAAACTGTGTGCCATACATAATGCAAAGAATTGTATGTTAATCTCATAGAAATGGTGTATCAATATCAAATCCAGAGAATCCATATTTAATCACAAAGGATTGTTTATCGGTGCCATGTGTGTGTGTGTGAATACCATTCATACAATCGCACAGAACTGTGCATATTGATGTCATATGTGTGTAGACGTCAACAATATCGCAGAGAACCATACATACTATGTACCAACAGAATCACAGGGATACCTTACATACTGTGATGTAGAGCAAGTGCGCAAGTCGTAGAGGGACAATGTAATAGATTTGATGCCCACACTGAGAAACCAGTGAGACCAGCAATAGTAAGAGAAGATGCCATTACAGTAAGACCCTAGAGAAAAAGCGAATGAGAACACAATCAAGAATGTGACCATTGGTTCATGACATAATAGTATTGTACCATAACATTTATGCTAAGAGTGAAGAGCCATGTGATATAACAGTTATTCCAAGAGTGAAGGTCTTGTAGCCATAAAGAGCGAAGGTCCTGTAGATAACAAGAGAGAAGGTCCAGAGATGTGAAGCGAGGTAATAGCCATGCCTTCAACACTGTGATCTGAGACATAGAGTTTCTTACTATAATACATAGATGCCAGATCCACCCACATATAAACGTGTAAGTTTGTGCATGCCATAAGGAATGTGAAGTGTTGTTTCATAAAATACAAACCCCAGAAAATAATTATGTTATCCATTTAGAGTGAAGAGAATGATCATGATTAATACATATCAATGATATATGGGGGTATCTTTTTATACAATTGGATGGGTGTCATTCGATACCAATGAAATTCTTGTTGACGTTGATTATGAAGTCTTTTGGAGCGAACCTTTGTAATTCAAATTTATATATTATTTTCTTAATGAGATTTTTATCCGAATATTGATTTTCCATAAAAATAATAACATTTGGAGTATCCAAATAATATTAACAATAATTCCCTTGAATTTATCTTTGAGGTGAGATGGGCTTTTATGGGGATTATGGTTTTCCTACGGGGAAATTCGTCCCAAAGTTGCCTAAATTTCAACAAGACCGCCATGTATTGCAGGCATTAAAAGAGAGCCCTACACTTATTCCATGTTGATTTTTGCTTGATGGCCTCCTAGGACCACCCAATGATCTTGGATACATATTTTCCCTCACCATAATAGGGGTCAAGGTGATCAAAATCTTATGCAAATTCAAAGTGCTTCACCATTAGAAACCATAACAAACATCAAAGGTGATATGATTTCTAGAAATACTTTCCAAGGTTTATGACCCTCTACAATGTTAGTGACCCATTTGTCACATAGTTATTGACCTTCAACTCTACTGGTGATAACTATTATTCTCCCTTGTCTTTAAGTGTGCAACATAGGATCTATGGAACTTTTGCCTCCACTAGAATTTCCCCACAAAAAATTCCTAAGTTTTTTCTAAAATAAAGTAAGCTTAGGCTAAAGGGACCTAGAGAAAGGAATAGTAAACACGGTTTTTTGCAAAACTTTGTGCATATTTGGAATTTAGTAGCAAGTCTACATAGGCTTCACAATACACTTGTCAATCTTCTTGGATACACTTTGTAATAATGCTTTGTTGAGTGAAATTGTCATTGATTTCAAAGCCCTGACACTAGGATTGACGCCCTAGCCCTAGGATTTATGCCTTAGCCATAGGAATAAATCCCTAGCTCTAGGAATGATTGCAAAGAGCTTGGAACGATGTCAAAACCCAAGAAGGAATGTCAAAGCATGTGATAATAGTTCAATAGAATCCATAAGAATGTAGCAAGAGGTGTTGCAAAAGGGTATAAACCCTGAAAGGAAAAGATGGTATCCAAAAGAATCCCTTCAAGAAAATCAAGAAATAAGTGGTCAAAGTCAAGGAAAATGAAAAGGAAAGCTACACCTTCATGTAGTCCTCTATGAGATGTTTCCAATGGTAGGTGGGACACCTCCTAATGTTGGGAAAAATACTGAGAGGGGGGGTGAATCAGTAATTCAATTCAATTCAAACTTTTCATTTCATATTGTGATTTCTATATGCTATTGTCATGCATGCAACCAGCGTATGTATGTGACTTCAGTAAAGGCAAACAACGTACATCCAGTTAACTAACCTTTCATATATTTCATCATGTGTTCACCTTTAACTAGTGCTTCAGTATTCATTAATTAAACAATAACCATGAGCATTAAGAGCATAATAAACCATCACACATAAGCAACACAACAACACATGAGAACACCAAGATTTTTAGGTGGAAACACAAAGTGGGAGAAAACCACTGCGACTGCCCATCTTTGTCTTCTTTTATTATTAAAAAAACTTCTTACAATCTTGTACCGGTGTAGATTCTTACCATCATACAGGAACCCACCTGCAGAAGCTACAACCTTCTCTTGTTCTCCAGCACCCACTAGAAGGGAGCTACAACCCACTGATCTCGTTTACTAGCTCCTACCGAAAGAGAGTACCTACCCCCTGCACAAATTTATCAGCTACTACTAGAACGAAGCTCTGACTCCCTCATTGAAGGCTCCAACCCTTAGCACCTCTTGTGGACCACATTTCATAATATTTCATATTGGATCCACCTGACTCAAAACATAAAAACCTAGACCCACACACATCATTAAGCTCAATACCAAACTAAATGTTGAATCTGAAAGACAAATCATTGAACCAAGTGAATCATTGGAATACCAGTAAACCAATCACTGAATCTCAATTAACCATTGCAACTAGATCAAACCATTCCATATCATATATAAACCATTATATCATACCAATGCACAACCATTCATCAATATACTAAATCATATATTGTTCATCAGCACAAAAATACAGTGTTGTTCCTGCAATCCCTGATCAAACATACATTAGAATGTATATGCTACTTCTTTGAAATGCGCTCATGTATGTATGTGCTTCCTCTGTGTCATACATGCGTACGGATCTCAGAATACTGAACATTGAATCATCAATCATTGAACCATACATAGACCATTTCACCAATTATAGGTCATCGAACCAATTACAGACCATTAATCATTGAAGCACACCCAGTCAAACTTTTGCACCATTAAAATTGATCAATACAACCAAATCACCTTAATCCTTACTGTCAGACACGGATCATCATGATAAAGACATCATCGACAGAAAACAGCAAATAAACCAGACATCGTCTACTATAAACATCAATCATCAAATAAAACCCTAGTTTGCATACATGACTTCCACAAGGAATATATGTGTATGTACCCGCTTAGCATACAAAACACTTACATACATATCTCAACATACTGCAAAATTTATCTCAGAATATATACGCGACCTTGCAAATATGGATCCGTGTATGTACGTGACGTTTCCCAAACATACCTGCATACAGATCTGAAAACTTGTGCTAAAAACACAATTTCACTCTCTGCAACCTTTACTATCATAATTACAAACTTCTGAATACTTCATTTAGATCACAACATCATTATAAACACAGATATATCATTGTTATTTACTTATACATTTTCAATAAGTAAATCAAACAAACATAAATGTCAACATACTTCAGATCTTTCAAATCTGAGGCTTCTCCTTTCTCCCTAGTGCACACTTGTTTCGGATCAGAGCACACATGAATAAACCATTACATGCACACATAACACCTTGATCTCCATCTCCTTATATAGAGTTAGCCTTACCCAATACCTTAGGCCAATCCCTTAGTAATGTCGTTGGTATTCTTTGACAAGATCAAATAATCATTGTATCTTCCATTATTATGGGCCAATACCATGGTAAAGATCCCTGGTATTCAGATTACCATGTTGCAGATTTTGTACACAACTTTCCTTCATAGGACATGTGTATGTATGCAACCCTTCTGCATAAGATCCATGTATCATTTCCCAAAGTTCATATTTAACATTCATCTGTCTCTGAACTAACATTCTTTTGTCCATATCACCTGTAGCATTTTTATCACTCTGCATAAACATCTTGTTATCAAAATGTTGACATATTTATCAAGTAGGTTGTCATCAAGGAACACATATTAGCCATAATTCCAACACCTAACTCCTCAAGGTTGTGGAGAAATGAATTTTAGAAGTTAGCATTAAAATCAAATCCAATGGACATAAACGCTCAACCAAAAGACAAGTTGGCCCTCAAGAAAAAAGACAATGTTTAAACTCATATAAATTGCCATGCCTATAGCTAGTTTAACCATTAATCACCTTGGTGGTTTTGGATTGTGCTCTGTGAACAAGCAATAAGGAGTAGCCATGCCTTCTATGGAATTAGCATGTGGTTAAAATATGAATTGAAATTGCGGATGAGGAAGAAAAATTTTGCATTTTTGGATGTGTGTCTGTGGTTTCTTGTGGTCAACTCTGAGGTAAGTTTTGTGGAGATATTCTGACATGACCGAGGTGTGTTACAGTGATGTACTATTTTCCTTTTGTTATTTGGAGTAGGTCAAGCCCTTCAAAAGATTGGCTAGTAACCCTTATAAGGGCCAAACTTCTTGTGAATATTTTGAGGTATAAATAGGCATGTAGGATACTTTAACACAAGCAAATAAGTGCAAGGCAAGGTTGAATCCTATACATTTCACTTTATATAAACCTGTTACCTAGGAAACAAACTTTTGGAGGGTATTTTACAAAGCTCAAAAATAAACTTTTTATTCTAGGGAGGTTTCTACTAGGCCATAGATTGAACTGTGATATCCATGTATCTAGGTTGTTGGGCATATTTGAAGAAAACGTGTAGATTTTTGAAGTTAAGGTATCTTGAAGGGAAGAAAGTGGAAACAAGCTTGTACTTAACCCAAAGTTTAGACAGTGTATTCGAGCGCATGAAAATCCTTAAAATTGCAAGTTAAGTGTATTAAGAGAAGGAAACACTATTTGATATAGGTTGTTAGGTGGGCAGACTACCTTTTTGTACAGAAAATAAGCAGTGACAGTTGAAATGTAAACAATAAAGTTAAGGAGGTTGAAGAGCGAAGGAAAAACTGATGTTAGAGCCAAGGACTAAGTCATGACAGAGGAACAAGACAGGTGGTTGTGATAAATTTTGAAGTCCAAACTTGAGGTTTCATGGTTAAATGACTATCTTATGAAGTCTGGGGGGCCTTGGGGCAGTGGTATAGATAAAGGAGGTCAAGGTTGAAAGATTAGATCTAAGAAGAAGACCTAGGAGCAACCTTAAGTAAAAATTGAGGACCGCATCTAAGTGAACAGTCTAAAGAGAAGACTAAGAAGAGTGTATACCATAGAGAAGATATAGAAGAGTACATAATAGTAGGACCAAGCAAAGGCCAGATCCAAGAGAAGAATTAAGGACCAAGTTGTAGGGATATTCAAGGAGTGTCCCAAGGACTAAGAGTGCATATCAAAGTTCAATATTTGTTGAGTTGTTGCTCAGATAAGGGGATTGGGGTCTCCTATAGGTAAGTTCCTAGAAAGAATTTTTTGATTTGGTGCTTAGTCTAGGGGATTGGTGTCTCCTATAGGTCGATGTCAATGAGATCTTGAGTATTTGTATATTCAACAGTTCATTGCCTACAAAATTGTAATTCAGTAGGTTGGTATGTACATACCTACATACAATCAGTTGTAACAAGAGATGGTGCTCTTGAAGAGTTTATTAATTAAAAAAGTTTACATATTAAATCTTGTGTCTCATGTGTTGCTTGGAATTCACTATTTAAAATGGTGAAAATTGTTAATTAGCTAAATACTGATTCATCCACCCCCCCCCAATATTTCCAACATGCTTCCCATAGATTCTTGGGGGAAGCATGGAAGGAAAAGGGGATTACTAAAAACTTGAAAACTTCACCATGTTGAGTGAAATCCCATTATTGATCCATCAACCAATCTAAAGTACTCCTTTGGCTAAGATGAAAGCATTGAGTGTTGGCCTCTAAAGCGTAGACTTCAAGCATTACAAAAAATCTACAAGCAATACATGGAGTTGTTCAAAGTTTCATTTTCTTTCGAAACGATCAAGAAAGAATCATGTCTAAAATGTCCATTTAGAGGTATCCACTTCCAAGATCATGTAGAAGAATCACTTTTATTATACCAAGTGCCATTATGTTCTAGAAAAGGAGACAAAAAGCTTGTGTAGCCATTACACAAAGGAAAAGTGCTAAGGGACAACATTGTTGGATAGACCAAAAAAATCATATTGCTTCAAACTATAATTGATTAATGCAAAGCCATGTAGAAACTTATAGGAAGAGAATTTTTGTTTCTTTGACAAAAAAGGGCCAAGCCCCAAGGCTTTGAGCATGGAAATGTTGATAAGCCTTAGTACCTTTCCATTTCATCCCTTCCAAAACTACAATTGCATTGTCCCAAAGATAAATCTTCATTTAATGAAGTGATTTCTCTCAAAGGCCTCATCATTATTGACAAGTTATGCTTCAAGGGAAGGGTCAATAACTTAGATAGGATTTGTATGAAAAGGCTCAGGAGAGTTACCAAACACCTATTGGTGAATAGTTCAAGGTTTTTCAACTTTGGAAGGGATTTGATCAATGCCTTATTGATTTTTTTGTCTAATGCATGAGTTTAAGTAGCTTCTTTACATTTGCAACTTTGGGAGAAAATCTAGACCACCAATCCGCATGGGGATTTGTAGGACTCAAAGAAATAAGCCACTAAGCCTTAGAGACTTATCATTAATGATTTATTTCGAATTAATGTTTAGTTAATCCAAACTCAATGCTTAATTGTGTTATCTATGTTGCTAGTTTGTTAACTTTCGGTCAACCTCCTTTCATCCATCATCATGCATTTATAAAACTCATTTTTGGAATGATTGGCAAGTGCTTTTTCAATATCTACATCACTTGTGATTCATCATTCCACCATTTTAGAGGCTATAGTCCATTTAGTCACTTTGTTTAAAAATAGGGATTTGAATAAGACTTAGGTAGGCTTGATGCATATCTTGAACCAATAGATACAAAATCAATGTTGAGTTATCCCTCTTTATAGATTTCTAACTATAAAAAAGTAGGTCAATTGAAATATTAGACCTTTTTTAAGTTACTTTCAAAATTCACAAGCTCATAAAACCTTTGAATAGAAAAGGTTACATTTTACATTAAATAGTCATGTCACTCTTGTCACTTTCTTACTTTCTTTCAGTAATATTTCACATCAATCTATGGAGTAAGATTTCACATCATTCTATCACCACATGAAACATAAAACTTTGTGCTATTTCTAGTGATTAAGATAATGGAACCCAAACATAGTGATTAAGATAATGGAACCCAAGCAAATCAATCAACACTATATTTGCTAACACTCATCAATAGTGATCTTGACTGGAGGCACAATTTAAAAGAAATAAAGAGTGCATAGCATTTTAATGTTGTAGAATTTGAATTAATTGACCAAACACATTGTAGAAGAACTCATGCTCATGAGAGTCTAGAGAATTATACAATGAAGTGGATTAGTATCGATTTGGGCTTCTCAATTCATGTGAAATTGTAGTATGGGTACTTCAATAACATGGTTGTGATGTGTGATGGCTTTGGGGTTAGTATTATCATATGATTTGTAAAGTTTCAACCATATATAAATTTAAGTGGGTTTAATATTTACAAGTATATGTTTCTTCCTTAAAAAAATTAGAGGTTAAAAATCAAGGTTTTCATGTCCCTTATCAAACACATTTGTAACAGGTTATCTCTACACGTTTTTGCACATTTTTGGCTAAGGAAAAGGACCCAGCAATTTCGACTAAGGGACTTAGGGGAAATTTCAGCTTAATTATATTTCTAGTGGAAGGTGGAGGCCACCCACGTGGCAATCCGAACTAGGCCATTCGAATGGCTTGGAAGGAATTCAAAATGTTGATTGGAGGGGCCCACATGAGGCAAGGAAGGCCCGCGAAGACATAAGGAGGAGGAGCCTCTCATTTGGATTTTTTTCATTCACCTTGCATATCACATTACTTGATTGTTTTCTTAGCTGCTTAGCCGAGTCAACTAGTTGTTCAGCCACAAATCTCTCAATCGAGGGATTCAACCTTACCTTAAGGGGACTTCAAGTGCCCACCCTAGGTATGCAGTTCCTCAAGAATTATGAGGAGTTCTGAGGATTTTCCACAACACCATCACTCAGCTACACTCAGGAAATGTGTATTTATGGGCCACAGTGAGGATACATAGAGGGAGATTGAGCCACCTTGGATCAACAAATTGTCGGAGGGGCTAGAGGATCTGAAGGACAACATTGGGCCAACATTCAGTGAGAGTTTTGGAGCCAAAGAAGCCCACAACCTAGCAGTTCAAATTCTAGGCTTGGGAGACAGCGCAGAGGGCCAGTTCAACAATTTTGTGGGTCTTGAGGGCAAGAGCTATAGCCTGTAAAATCATCTGGCAAGTCAAGATATCTATGGGAGGGACCATCTCAACATTTTTGGACACTTTCCAAGAGGTTTTATAGTCTGAATCCAATAGGCTGAGTTTTGCAGTTGCAGCTAAAGTTGGGCTCCTTAGGGGTCAAATTTCAGAAGTTTGAACAAACCAAATTCCTTTGTGGGTTTTATGGGTTTAGGCCAAGGAGTAAGGAGCTCCAATATCATAATTTTCTAAGCACGTAAAGTGGTGATTCGAGCCCTTCAAAGTCAATAGAAAGGGTAGTTTTATGGGTAGTGCAGTGCAGTTTGGTGCAACAATTGTAGCAGCCTTCAGTTCAGCCATTGCTCACCTGGTTTTGATCATGCTTGTCCTTTGTGACAAGCCCAGGTGCACCATTCTATTTACTATTGTATTTTTCTCTTGAAGAATTAATAAAATGGCTCAACACTTCCTTATTACCAGCATTTCCATGGGTGCTTAGTGCCTATTTCGTTTTTCTATTTGTTGAACTATTTGTATGCTTGTATATCACTTGTATTCCTACTTAGGAACATTACAGTGGTATTAGAGCCTAGGTCTTGGCTCATCTGTGGGGATTTTCCCCTATGAGAGAAGGGGACCAGCAAAACATCAGATACAAAAGGCAGAGGTACCGGAGCAGAGAAAGAGAGTTGAAGATTACTCCAGGCACGGAGGACAGGAGGAAAGTAGTGGTAGCAGAGGAGGACATGGTGGAACCCAAGAGCAGGGAAGAGATAGCTTTCGAAAACCTCTTGAAGGCTTTGAATGACTTAGCAAAGGGCCAGAAAGAGATTTTGGAGGAGATAAAGATGCAGAACAAAGAGAGAACCACCCCTAGAGGGTTTCTATTTGGGAAACTTATGGAGCCTCCCAACCATTCGATCACCCCTCCCCAACAGCACAACACCCATCAACTAGTGGGCCCACTCGAGCCACACTGAACTCTTTCGTACCTATGGCACAAATCGAACCAACAGGGAGTGAAGACCCCACACAGATGGGAGAACATTTCAGAGAGTGGAAAGCTATGGGTGCAGACTTCAGGGAAGCATTCTCTTTTAGAGATTTATGCAAGCTCAAGTAGAATGAGAAGAGCAAGGGATATGGAGGATAGGGTACACAAATCTATGAGTTGTAGAGGACCATAGGGAGGATGTACTTCCCTACATTCGATGGCACTGCCAAGTGCACTTTTAGGGATTGGGTTGAGAAGATGGACACCTACTTCCAGCTCAACGGATGACAGAACAGTAAGACATTAACATGGCCACGCTCCACATGGAGGGGGGAGCCCATGGTTGGTGGTTTCATGGCTTGGCCACCCTGGGGCATGCCAATGTGGCTTCTTATGAGGATTTCACTAGGAGGATGGTGGAATGTTTTGACCATAGGGATCCAGAAGCCCATTTCAGGGAGTTGACCCAACTACGCCAGACAAGAAACCCAGAGCAGTATATTTCAGATTTTCTGCGAGTGCTAGTGATGGTTCCTGATCTATCAGAGGCTCGGAGATTTTATACCTTCATTGAGGGATTACTTGAGCCCCTGCGTGAACTAGTGAAGTCAAGCAGACCCTCAACATTGTCGGAGGCATTTTTGTGCACTAGGGATCTACGGGGGACCATCCCCAAGACTAGAGCACATTTCCCTGCATAGACCCCTTTCCCACAGAAGGGGCATGACACGAGACCTCCACCTCAGAGAACTACCTAGGGGCAGGGGTAACTGGATGATGAGACACGGAAGGACCTTAGGAGGAGGAAGTTGTGCTTCACTTGCATGGAGCCCTGAGCACTAGGCCATCGGTGCACTGCTAGCAAAGCACATTCTATTGAGTTCTTTTTAGACAGTGACCGGGAGGACAAGTTGGAGCAGGAGTGTGGTATGGGAGATGGTGAGAGTCTGGTAGATAGGGGACCACCATCACGACCTCCATGGGGAGGGGCATCCTTTCCCCCATCTGGGGAGTCCTTGCTTATTTATGTGAGTTTCCAAAATTCTTGACATTGAGGATCAAAGGCATCATATAGGGACAGTAGATGTCAATCCTAAATGACAGTGGGGCTACCCACAACTTCATATTTTCCCAGTTGGTTCAAAGGAGAGACCTCACCACGACTGAGTTTGAGGGCTTTTCAGTCCTAGTACTAGGTCACTGTACCATGCAGTGCACTCAGTATGTGCCTGCTTTTACAGTAGTTATGGGGAACTACTCGACGATGGACCACTTCTTTGTGGTCAAAGTGCCAGACACCAACATGGTGATGGGTGTCTAGTGGTTGTACTCCCTTGGGCGAGTCATCGGGTCGAATGGAAAATTAGTAGTTCTCATCTCGCTATACAAGATTGTATTTGAACAAGATCCACCTTGCATTTCCAAAGAAGAAATGGAGGTGATAGTAGACATTGTAGATTGGTATGCCTCACTAGGTGGCACCATCATCATATTATTTGGTGGATAGAAGCCTCTTCATGTCTTACAAACGTATGCCACTATCAAACTGATCATGCAAGAAGTATCATACCTTCTCGCTACAGGGTTGCTAGTAGCACTACCCAGGAAGAAGAAAGCACCATGGCCCACTCTTCCTTTACAATTCAGATTATACGAGATAAATAACTTGAAAGTCGCAAATGTTAAGGCTAAGGAGGTAGTGAAATTCGAATTCAGAACTAAGGACTTTAATCCATATGATCCCCACAGTGTTTGTAAGGACCACTATACAAGAGTCTACTTTATGTGGATTAGTGGGGCGTTTCATTGGCCAGAGGAGGATCCTTTGAGGTACTGCTATAATGAACAATATACTGAACCATATATTGTTCATCATCACAAAAATATAGTGTTGTTCCTGCAAACCCTTATCGAACATACATTAGAATGTATACGCTACTTCTCTGAAATGCGCTCGTGTATGTACGCGCTTCCTCTGTGTCATACATGCGTACGGATCTCAGAATATTGAACACTGAATCATCAATAATTGAACCATACATAGACCATTTCACCACTTACAGATAATTGAATCAATCACAAATTTATGAACCAATTACAGACCATAGATCATTGAATCACACCCAGTCAAACTTTTGCACCATTAAAATTGATCAATACAACCGAATCACCATAATCCTTACTGTTAGACACGGATCATCATGATAAAGACATCATCATAGACAATAGCAAATAAGCCAAACATCATTGACAGACAATAGCAAATAAACCAGACATCATCTATTATAAACATCAATCATAAAATCAAACCCTAGTTTGCATACGCCACTTCCACAAGGAATATTTGTGTATGTACCCGTTTACCATACACAACACTTGCATACCGATATTAACATATTGCAAAATTTATCTCAGAATATATACGCGACCCTACAGAGATGGATCCGTGTACGTACGTGACTATTTCCAAACATACTAGTGTACAGATCTGAAAACTTTTCCCACAAACAAAATTTCACTCTCTGCAACCTTTACTGTCATAATTACAAACTTCTGAATACTTCATTTAGATCACAGCATCATTATAAACACATGTCTATCATTGTTATTTACTTAGACATTTTCAATAAGTAAATCAAACAAAAATAAATATCAACATACTTATCTTTCAAATCTGAGGATTCTCCTTGCTTCTTGGTGCACACTTGTTTCAGATCATATCACACATGAATAAACCATTACATGCACACCTATGTTGCCAGGAAACATGGGTTCGGGGACGGGGACGTCATTTTCTGAAACAAGGTGCGTGGGTTCGTCGGGGGTATATATATATATATATAATATAAATATTATACTCTATAAATTATAATATAAGTGAATTTGTATATTTTTCAACTTTAAACAAGAAAACTAAAATACTTATGGTTTAAACTTTAAATATTTAAACATGCACATCATTGAACATTCAACATTCACAATGAAATTACAAAATTTCTAGTGTTATATCAAGTGCAAATTGGAGTTTACATATTAATAAGAATCATGATATATGTCCATTGTCATTCTACATTCAAAATTTGCCTTAACGCATCTCCAAACAAAAACTAGGAAATTTTAAAATACTAAAATAAAAATAGCTAATAGTGAAACAATGGCTTCCTCAAGCCATGTCATCAACATCACTCAGATCTTCAATTAGCATGCTCTCCAAGTAGGAATCACTCTCATCTTGAGGCTCTTTTTCATCCATAGCAACTAGAGGTGGCTCAATAAGGCCATCTATTGGTATCTCCTCCCCCACACACATAGCATCATTTGTGTATTGGTCCCATCTCTTGAAAGGACCCTCCTTGTAACCAAGATCTCTTTGAGATATGAGACAAAGTGTGCTATGAATGTACACTAAGTTCTCTGCCTTCTTTGAGCCCAACCTATTTCTCTTTACCGAATGGATAAAGGCATAAGTACTCAAATTCCTCTTGAAAGATGCAGAACTAGCTACTTGGAATATTAGGGGAATCCCATTAAATTAATTAAAAAATAAAAAATAAAAACTAAAATGAACTCCAAAGAACCCGATTTTGGGGTTCCAAGTACCCATCATCAGGGTTCTTCATATCTGTCAAGACAAAAGAACCCAAATTTTTTTAATGGAGAACCCGGTTCTTCATAGAAAAACCCGGTTCTTATGGGTTCTTCTCAGAAGCACCCATACAAGAATCCAGTACTTGGGTTCGAGAACCCCACCCCCGGGTTCAGGAACCCGTGCAACATAGATGCACACATAACACCTTGATCTCCATCTCCTTATATAGATTTAGCCTTAGCCAATACCTTAGGCCAATCCCTTATTAATGTCGTTGGTAGTCTTTGACGAGATCAAATAATCATTGTCGCTTCCATTACTATGGGCCAATACCATGGTAAAGACCCCTGGTATTCAAATTACCATGGTGCAGATTTTGTACACAACTTTCTCTCATAAGACATGTGTATGTGTTGGGTCCCTATAATACTATTAATTATCCCATTACTATCGTAGTTATATCCCTTATTAATATTGGTGTGCCCCTATTGTCCCCATATTGTTATTACTGTGCCCCATAGAATCCCTCTATTATTATTTTTGTGGCTTTATATTATTATTGTTAGGTCGGCTTGGTTATATTGTGACTCCTTAAACTCCTATATATAGAAAGGAGGTTTTGTCAGTTGAATCATCCAAAGAATTGTTCATTTACGAAATGTAAAGGAGGTTGCCCCCTCGAAGAGGCTGAATTCTAAGGCGTTGATCTATCTTTTCTATCTTTCTTGAAGTTGGTTTCATAACAGTATGTACACAACCCTTTGGCATAAGATCCATGCATCATTTACCAAAGTTCATATTTAACATTCATCTGTCTTTGAACTGATATTACTTTGCCCATATCACCTGTAGCATTTCTATCACTCTGCATAAACATCTTGTTATCACAATGTTGACATATTTATCAAGTAGGTTGTCATCAAGGAAAACATATTAGCTATAATTCCAACACCTAACTCCTCAAGGTTGTGGAGAAATGAATTTTAGAAGTTAGAATTAAAATCAAATCCAATGGACATAAACGCTCAACCAAAAGACAAGTTGGCCCTCAAGAAAAAAGACAATGTTTAAACTCATATAAATTTCCACACGTGTAGCTAGTTTAACCATTAATCAGCTTGGTGGTTTTGGATTGTGCACTGCGAACAAGCAATAAGGAGTAGTCATGCCTTCCATATAATTAGCATTAAAATATGAATGTAATTGCATATGAGGAAGAAAGATTTTGCATTTTCGGATGTGTGTCTGTGGTTTCTTGTGGTCAACTCTGAGGTAAGTTCTATGGAGATATTCTGACATGACCGAGGTGTGTTACAGTGATGTACTATTTTCTTTTTGTTATTTGGAGTAGGTCAAGCCCTTCAAAATCTTGGCTAGTAACCCCTATAAGGGCCAAACGTCTTGTGAATGTTTTGAGGTATAAACAGGCATGTAGGATACTTTAACACAAGCACATAAGTGCAAGGCAAGGTTGAATCCTATACATTTAACTTTGTATAAACCTGTTACCTAGGAAACAAACTTTTGGAGGGTATTTTACAAAGCTAAAAAATAAAATTTTTATTTTGGGGAGGCTTGCTACTAGGCCACAGATTGAACTGTGATATCCATGTATCTAGGTCGTTGGGCATATTTGAAGAAAAAGTGCAGATTTGTGAAGTTAAGGTATCTTGAACGGAAGAAAGTGGAAACGGGCTTGTACTTAACCCAAAGTCTAGTTAGTGTATTCGAGTGCCTGAAAATCCTTAAAATTGCAAGTTAAGTGTATTGAGAGAAGGACACATTATTTGATATAGGTTGTCATGTGGGAAGACTACTTTTTTGGACAGAAAATAAGCAGTGATTGTTGAATTGTAAACAATAAAGTTTAAGGAGGTTGAAGAGCGAAGGAAAAACTGATGTCAGAGCCAAGGACTAATTCATGACAGAGGAACAGGACATGTGGTTGTGATAAAATTTGAAGTCCAAACCTGAGGGTTCATGGTTAAAGGAAAATCTGATGAAGTGTGGGGGGTCTTGAGGCAGTGGTGTAGCTAAAGGAGGTCAAGGTTGAAAGACCAGTTCTAAGAAGAAGACCTAGGAGCAACCTTAAGTAAAAATTGAGGATCGAATCTAAGTGAACAGTCTAAAGAGAAGACTAAGAAGAGTGTATACCATAGAGAAGATATAGAAGAGTACATAATAGTAGGACCAAGTAAAGGCCAGATCCAGGAGAATAATTAAGGACCACGTTGTAGGGATATTCAAGGAGTGTCCCAAGGACTGAGGGTGCATATCAGAGTTCAAGATTTGTTGAGTTTTTACTTAGATAAAGGGATTGGGCCTATAGGTCAATTCCTAGGAAGAATGTTCTAATTCAGTGCTTAGTCTAGGGGATTGGTGTCTCCTATAGGTCGATGTCAATGAAGTCTTGAATATTTGTATATTCAGCAGTTCGTTGCCTACAAAATTGTAATTTAGTAGGTTGGTACCTGCATACAATCAATTGTAACAAGAGTTGGTGCTCTTGAAGAGTTTATTAATTAAAAAAAAATACATATTAAATTTTGTGTCTCATGTGTTGCTTGGAATTCACTATTTAAAGTCGTGAAAATTGTTAATTAGCTAAATATTGATTCATTCCCCCCCCCCCCCCCCCCCCCATGTATTTCCAACATGCTTCCCATAGATTCTTGGGGGAAGCTTGGAAGGAAAAGGTGATTCCTAAAAACTTAAAAACTTCACCATGTTGAGTGAAATCCCATTATTGATCCACCAACCAATATAAAGTACTCCTTTGGCTAAGATGAAAGCACTAAGTCTTGGCCTCTAAAGCGTGGACTTAAGGCATTACAAAAAATCTACAAGCAATGCATGGAGTTGTTCAAAGTTTAATTTTCTTTCGAAACAATCAAGAAAGAATCATGTCTAAAAACATTTAGAGGTATCCACTTTCAATATCATGTATAAGAATCACTTTTATTATACCAAGTGCTATTATGCTATAGAAAAGGTGACAAAATTCTTGTGTAGCCATTACACAAAGGAAAATTGTTAAGGGACAACATTGTTGGATAGACCAAAAAAATCATATTGCTTCAAACTATAATTGATTAATGCAAAGCCATGTAGAAACTTCTAAGAAGAGGATTTTCGTTGCTTTGACAAAAAAGGGCCAAGCCCCAAGGCATTGAGCATGGAAATGTTGATAAGCCTTAGTACCTTTCCATTTCATCCCTTCCAAAAATACAATTGCATTGTCCCAAAGATAAATCTTCATCTAATGAAGTGATTTCTCTCAAAGGTATCATTATTGTTAACAAGTTATGCTTCAAGGGAAGGGTCAGTAACTTAGATAGGATTTGTATGAAAAGGCTCAGGAGAGTTACCAAACACCTATTGGTGAATAGTTCAAGGTCTTTCTACTTTGGAAGGGATTTGATCAATGCCTTATTGATGTGGTTGTCTAATGCATGATTTTAAGTAGATTCTTTACATTTGCAATTTTGGGAGAAAATCTAGACCCACCAATCCCCACGGGTCTTTGTAGGACTCGCAGAAATAAGCCACCAAGCCTTAGAGACTTATCATCAATGATTTCTTACAAATTAATGTTAGTTCATTGAAACTCAATACTTAATTGTGTTATCTATGTTGCTTTTTTGCTAACTTTCAGTCAACCTCCTTTCATCCATCATCATGCATTTAGAAAGCTCATTTTTGGAATGATTGGCAAGTGCTTTTTCAATATCTACATCACTTGTGATTCATCGTTCCACCATTTTAGAGGCTATACTCCATTTAGTCGTTTTGTTTAAAATTAGGGATTTGAATAAGACTTTGGTAGGCTTGATGCATATCTTGAACCAGATACAAAATCAATGTTGAGTTATCCCTCTTTTTAGATTTCTAATTGTAAAAAATTAGGTCCATTGAAATATTAGACCTTTTTTAAGTTACTTTCATAATTCACAAGTTCATAAAACCTTTGAATAGAAAAGGTTACATTTTACATTAAATAGTCATGTCACTCTCTTCAATTGCTTACTTGCTTTCAGTAATATTTCACATCAATCTATGGAGTAAGATTTCACATCAATCTATCACCACATGAAACATAAAACTTTGTGTTATTTCTAGAGATTAAGATAATGGAACCGAAACATATTCATTAAGATAATGGAACCCAAGCAAATCAATCAACATTATATTTGTTAACACTCATCAATAATGATATTGACTGGAGGCACAATTTAAAAGAAATAAAAAGTGCATAGCATTTTAATGGTGTAGAATTTGAATTAATTGACCCAACACATTGTAGAAAAACTCATGCTCATGAGAGAGAGAATTGTGCAATGAAGTGGATTAGTATCGATTTGGGCTTCTCAATTCATGTGAAATTGTAGTATGGGTACTTCAATAACATGGTTGTGATGTGTGATGGCTTTGGGGTTAGTATTATCATATGCTTTGTAAAGTTTCAACTATATATAAATTTAAGTGGGTTTAATATTTAAAAGTATATGTTTCTTCCTTAAAAAAATTAGAGGTTCAAAATCAGGGTTGTCATGTCCCTTCTCAAACACATTTGTAACAGGTTATCTCTACACATTTTTGCACATTTTTGGCTAAGGAAAAGGACCCAGCAGTTTCGACTTAGGGACTTGGGAGAAATTTCGACTTAATTAGATTGCCAGTGGAAGGTGGTGGCCGCCCACGTGGGAATTCAAACTAGGCCATTCGAATGGCTTGTAGGGAATTCAAAATGTTGATTGGAGGGGCCCAAATGAGGCAAGGAAGGCCCGTGAAGACATAAGGAGGAGGAGCCTCTCATTTGGATTTTTTTCATTCACCTTGCATATCACATTACTTGATTGTTTTCTCAGCTGCTTAGCCGAGTCAAACACTTGTTCAACCACAAATCTCTCAAGCGATAGATTCAACCTTACCTTAGGGGGACTTCGAGTGACCACCCTAGGAAGGAAGTTCCACAAGCATTATGAGGAGTTATGGGGAGTTTCCACAACAACATCACTTAGCTACACTCAGGAAATGTGTATTTATGGGCCACAGTGAGGATACGTAGAGGGAGATTGAGCCACCTTGGATCAGCAAATTGTCAGAGGGGCTAGGGAATCTGAAGGACAACATTAGGCCAGCATTCAATGAGATTTTTGGAGCCAAAGAAGCCCACAACCCAACAGTTCGAATTCCAGGCTTGGGAGATAGCGCAAAGGGCCAGTTCAAATTTTGTGGGTCTTGAGGGCAAGAGCTATAGCCTGGAAAATCATTCAGGAAGTCAGGATATCTGTGGGAGGGATCATCTCAACATTTTTGGACACTTTCCAGGAGGTTTTATAGTCTGAATCCCGCAAGCTGAGTTTTGCAGTTGCAGCTGAAGTTGGGCTCCTTAGGGGTCAAATTTCAGTAAGTTTGAACAAACCAAATTCCTTTGTGGGTTTTTCTGCGTTTAGGCCAAGGAATAAGGATCTAGAATATCATAATTTTCTGAGCACGGGAAGTGGTGATTCTAGCCCTTTGAAGTTAACAGAAATGGCAGTTTTTTGGGCAGTGCAATGCAGTTTGGTGCAACAGTTGTAGCAACCTTCAGTTCAGCCATTTATCACCTGGGTTTGGTCATGCTTGTCCATTGTGACAAGCCCAGGTGCACCATTCTATTTACTATTGTATTTTTCTCTTGAAGAAGTAATAAAATGGCTCATCAATTCCTTATTTCCAACATTTCCATGGGTTCTTAGTGTCTATTTCGTTTTTCTGTTTGTTGAACTATTTGTATGCTTGTATATCACTTGTATTCCTACTTAGGAACATTACAGTGGTATTAGAGCCTAGGTCTTGGCTCATTTGTGGGGATTTTTCCCTATGAGAGAAGGGGACCAACATAACATTAGATACAGAAGGCAGAGGTACCGGAGCAGAGAAAGAGAGTTGCATATTACTCCAGGCATGTAGGAGAGGGGGAAAGCATTGGTAGCAGAGGAGGACATGGTAGAACCCAAAAGCAGGGAAGATATATCTTTTGACAGCCTCTTGAACGCTTTGAATGACTTAACAAAGGGCCAAAAAGAGATGTTGGAGGAGATAAAGATGCAGAACAAAGAGAGAAACACCCCTAGAGGGTTTCTATTTGGGGAAACTTATGGAGCCTCCTAGCAATTCGATCACCCCTCCCTAATAGCACAACACCCATCAGCTAGTGGGCCCACTCGAGCCACACTGCACTCTTTCGTACCTATGGCACAGATCGAACCAGCAAGGGGTGAAGACCCCACACAGATGGGAGAACATTTCAAAGAGTGGAAATCTATGGGTGCAGACTTCATGGAAGCACTCCCTTTCAGATATTTACGCAAGCTCAAGCAAAATGAGAAGAGCAAGGGATATGGAGGATAGGGTACACAAATCTATGAGTTGTAGAGGACCATAGGGAGGATGTACTTCCCTACATTTGATGGCACTACCAAGTGCACTGCTAGGGCTTGGATTGAGAAGATGGAAACCTACTTCCAACTCAATGAATGATAGAACAGTAAGCCATTAACATGGCCATGCTGCACATGGAGGGGGAAGCCCATGACTGGTGGTTTCATGGCTTGGCCACCCTAGGGCATGCCAATGTGGCTTCTTATGAGGATTTCTCCACGAGGGTGGTGGAACATTTTGACCAGAGGGATCTGGAAGCCCATTTCAGGGAGTTGACCCAACTGTGCCAGACAGGAAACACAGAGCAATATATTTCAGAGTTTCTGTGAGTGTCAGTGATGGTTCCTGATTTATCAGAGGCTCAGAGGGTTTATACCTTCATTGAGGGATTACTTGAGCCCCTACGTGGACTAGTGAAGTCACGCAGACCCTCCACGTTGCCAGAGGCCTTTTTGTGCACTAGGGATCTACAGGGGACCATCCCCAAGACTAGAGCATCTTTCCCTGCCCAGACTCCTTTCCCACGGAAGGGGCATGACACGAGACCTCCACCTCAGAGAACCACCTAGGGGCGGGGGCAGCTGGATGATGAGACATGGAAGGACCTCGAGAGGAGGAAGTTGTGCTTCACTTACAAGGAGCCCTGGGCACTAGGCCGTCGATGCACTGCTAGAAAAGCACATTATATTGAGGTCTTTTTAGACAGTGACTAGGAGGAAGAGTTGGAGCAGGAGTGTGGTGTGGGATATGGTGAGAGTCTGGTAGATAGGGGACCACCACCATGAACTCCACGGGGAGGGGCATCCTTTGCCCCATCTGGGGGAGTCCTTGCTTCTTTATGAGGGGTTCCCAGATTCTTGACATTGAGGATCAAAGGCACCATACAGGGACAACATATGTGAGTCCTAATTGACAGTGGGGCTACCCGCAACTTCATAGATGCTCAATTGGTTCAGAGGAGGGGCGTCACCACGACCGAGTTTAAGGGCTTTTCAATGCTAGTACCAAGTGATCGTGCCATGCAGTGCACTCAGTATGTGCCTGCTTTGACAGTAGTTATGGGGAACTACTCGATGATGGACCACTTCTTTGTGGTCGATGTGTCAGACACCAACATGGTGATGGGTGTCCAGTGGTTGTGCTCCCTTGGGCGAGTCATCAGGTTGGATGGAAAATCAGTAGTTCTCAGACGCATGCATTCCTATCCACCCCAAAAAGTCTTCGCTCAAAGGATGGAGGCAGATCTGTGACATAGGGACATCATGTGGGATGTGGAGCTAAGGATTTCGGAGGTTGTGGGATAGGCCTAGCCACAACCACCACACATACAGCCTTGTTGGACAAATACGCGATGGAGTTTGGGAATATTGCACCAAGGCAGCTTCTAGACAGGGGATTCGAGCACATTATTGAGTTGGAGTCGGGTGTGCAAGTGGTGATTACTACCCCTTAGGAATCCTAAGGCCTATAAGGATGAGATTGAGAGGGCCATTTAGGAGTTATTGGCATTGGGCCATATCAGGCCAAGATCCAGTCCCTTCGCTTCTTCAGTTTTACTAGTGAAAAAGAAGGATGGGACCTTACACATGTGCATTGACTACTAGGCCCTCAACCGGAAGACACTAAAGAACAGGTACCCCATCCCTCACATAGATGAGTTGATGGATGAGCTTAGAGGAGCCAAGTATGTCTCTAAGATTGATCTGTGTTCGAGGTACCACCAGATCAGGGTGAGGGATCAGGACATCCCCAAGACATCTTTTCGGTGCCATTATGGGCACTTCGAATTCCCAGTCATGCCATTTGGGCTAACCAACACTCTGGATACTTTCCAGTTGTGCATGAACCATGCTTCCAGAGGCAGTTGAGGAGGTTTGTGTTGGTTTTCTTCAATGATATCTTGATTTACAATAGGACTTGGGAGGAGTGTCTCTAGCACTTGGAGGAGGTGCTACGTATTCTGGAGGAGCGACAGTTTTATGCCAATTTGTCCAAGTGTGATTTTGGCTTTAACGGAGATGCTCTACTTAAGGCATATCATCAGTGTTGATGGGGTGAAGGTTCATGAGGAGAAGATACGGGCCATCTGTGACTGGCCAGTGCCTCAAGAGGTGACAACGCTGAGGGGTTTCTTGGGTATCTACACCTACTACAGGAAGTTTGTCAAGGGGTTTTCACAACTGGCAGCACCCTTGACAGATTTGACCAAGAGAGGGGCTTTTGCATGCACTGATGGAGCACAGACAGCCTTTGATTGCCTCAAGGAAGTGATGAGCATTTGCCCAGTCTTAGCACTTCCATATTTTTCCCAACCCTTCATTGTGGAGTGTGATGCATCCGAGGAGGGAGTTGGAGTAGTTCTATCACAGGATGGGCACCCCATTGGCTTTGAGAGTCGGAAGCTCCTACCACATGAGCGGTCATATTCCATATATGAAAAGGAGATGTTGGCCATCATGCATGCATTGGCCAAATTTCGACAGTATTTGGTGGGCAACAAGTTTCATGTGAAGATTGATCACAATAGTCTTCGTCACTTCATGGGGCAGCAGGGCCTCAACAACAGGCAACAGAGATGGGTTAGCAAGGTGCAGGCCTATGACTTCGATATAGAATATGTGTGGGGAAAGCACAATGTGGTGGTCGATGCTCTATCACAGAGACACACTAGTCTATCATTCATGAGAATCTGCCATGATTGGAAGGCCCAGCTACTAGTGGAGTACTCCAAGGACATGAGGGCATGCGAGATCTTGGAGGGTACCCACGTAGATGAGCACTACCAAGTGATGGATGAGATCATCTATTACAAGGGGCGCATTTTTCTGGGGCCCAACTCGCAGTTGAGCGAGAGAGTGCTCCAGGCAGCACATGACTCACCTTGTCACAGCACCAGGGGTTCCGGAAAACATATATGGCAATTAGGGAGAGATTCACATGGAAGGGCCTCAAGGGGGACGTGTTGAAGCACGTACAGGAGTGTGAGGCATGTCAACGGAACAAGAAGGAGTTGATTCACCCTGCAAGATTGATACAATCGCTTCCCATCCTCGAGGAGAAATGGGAAAACATATCTATGGATTTCATCACGAGGCTCCCCATAGTACAGGGCGAGGACTGCATTTATGTAGTGGTTGACCGATTGACCAAGTATGCCCACTTTTTCGCCATCCCCACCAGGTATATGATTTCACATGTTGCAAAGTTTTTCTTTAGGGAGATCTTCTGGTTACACGGACTTCCTAAGAACATTGTGAGTGACATGGACAACAGGTTCATGGGACGTTTTTGGCAGGAGCTTTTTAGGTTGGTCAGTACCAAGCGCACTCCTAGCATGAGCTACCACCCCTGGAAAGATGGCCAGACGGAGTGAGTTAATCATTAGCTGGAGGGGTATTTGAGGAACTACATGACGGGACAACAAAGGGCTTGGATCTGGTGGCTGCATTTGGGCGAGTACTGCTACAACACCACTCACCACATGTCCATTGGTATGACTCCCTTATGTGCCTTGTGTGGATATGATGCATTATATTTTGTTGATGTTGTTTTTTCAAACAGTCAGGCTCCAAAGGCCAAATATTGGATCCAAGAGAGCTAAGACATCCTCAAGGCTCTCAAGGATAACTTAGTGACAGCACAGAACCAGCAGAAGGTGTACGCAGACCGGCACCAGACAGAGAGGCATTTCAAGGAGGGGGACTTGGTATACCTCCAACTACAGTCGTACAAGCAATCCACATTGAAGCAGAAGGGGGCTGAGAAGCTACAGCCCCGATTCTATGGGCCATATCAGGTGACGAGTTAGGGAGGTGGCCTATGAGCTGGAGCTACCTCCAGGGAGTAGGATTCACAATGTATTTCATGTTTCGTGCCTTAAAAAGGTGTTGGGGCAACGGGTGACAGTAGCAGTAGAGTTACCCCCACTTGATGATGAGGGCCACTTAGTTTTGGAGCCTGAGACCATCTTGGAGAGGAGGGAGAGGAAGCTGAGGAGCGGGACCATCAGGGAGTTCTTGGTACACTGGAATAACTTGTCAAATGAGGATGCCACCTGGGAGGGTGAGCACAATTTGGAGCTCCCAACTCTGAGGTTGCTTGAGGGAAAGCAACATTTGGGAGGGGAGGACTATCATGTCCCTTCTCAAACACATTTGTAACAAGTTATCTCTACACAATTTTGCACATTTTTGGCTAAGGAAAAGGACCTAGCAGTTTCGACTTAGGGACTTAGGACAAATTTCGGCTTAATTATATTACTAAGGGAAGGTGGGGGGCACCCACGTGGGAATTCGAACTAGGCCATTTGAATGGCTTGGAGGAAATTCGAAATGTTGATTGGAGGGGCCCCCATGAGGAAATGAAGGCCCACAAATACATAAGGAGGAGGAGGCTTGTTGAGCCTCAAACCTGCACCTTCCTATACACCCTCTTAGCCTTCTTTCTCCACTCACTCCATTCATCCAGTTGGTAAATCATTGCATTATAGTCTAAAAAGGACTGTTTATATGGTTTTCTGACTATACTTATGACTGTTGTTTGGTTTAGTTTTTTTGTTCATGCAGCTGTGAAAACTTGTCAGTTTCCGCAACCAGCATAGGTTTCCGCAGCCAGCATAGGATTCCGCAGCTATTTTGTTAAAATTTGTGCTCCAGGTGTCCTCTGAAGAAATGAGCTACATGGCCAAGCTCTAGGTGGCGGATACATGGAATGTGTCCCTTCAAATCGGTCAAATCATCCATGAGAGGCTGCGGTCAACCAAAGTCAAAGACAAGGCCAGCTAAAGAGTTCAGTGGTGGCACGTCACTGTTTTGGGCACGTGAATGATACGTGGCATAGTCCTCAGCTCATGAAGGCACCAGCACACCTGGAGATCATCCCTGAAACATGAATCTAACAGCCAACCACTCCGAAGATTTAAGAAACATGATGTCAGTTACACTAGATCTCGGCTGAAGAGATCTACGTGTCTTTAGTAACGCAGTTAATAGCGTAGAAGTTGTTAGTTAGATTTAGTCTTTTGGCATTATAAATAACGCGTCATTGAACGCTATGAAAAAGCTTTTTGATATGTATGAACCTTGAACTGTTTATGTAATTCCGCACTGATGGTTATCTTATAACCCCACTGTTTTATATGCTGTTGTTTTAATACATGAGAAGACTTTTCTGAAGTTAGCCGTGTGATTCTTTGATTGGCTGAAGTGGCAGAGGGCCCCTGCACGCTGAAGCCTCTTGTAAAGTGTTCATTTAGTTTCATTATGTTTTTGTTTTTATCATTAGCTTGTACATAATATGTTGTTTTATATTTCTGTTGTTCATATCTTCACCTTTGTTTTCTTAGAGCTGTAAACTGATCAGTGCTTTTCTGCAAGTTTTCTTAGGCAGCCCGAGCAATTTTTCATCTTTTTGATAACTTTTGGCATATGAGATCATCTTGTCCTTCCTGCTAACTCTCATTTTCTAAAGTTTAAATTCAGCGTTGTCCTTTTCAAGTTGTGATTTGCTTATTTTTTTTTCTGCTATTTAGATATCATACTGCTCATCAATTTACGATTTCTTTCTGTGGCCAAATGACTATATCAGCAAGAAATCAGAATATTACTAACTGTAGTGTGATTTAGTTGTCATATTGCTTACTCATGGTTGCTTTCCATAAAGTAGATTGAGCTAAATGGTAAAGGACTAGAAGAGTTCAAGTAGTGTGATTAGTTCTTTTATGCAATTTACATTTATATATCATATTGCTTGACATGTTCATGATTACGTCCCCAAGGTAGATTGAGCTGAAGCGTAAAGGATTTGAAGAATTCAAGTAGTGTGATTAGTTTCTTTTATGCAATTTACTTTCTTGCCAGTTAGATATCATATTGCTTAACTTGTTTATGATTACTTCCCACTAGGTAGATTGAGCCGAAGGGTAAAGGATCTGAAAAGTTAAAGTAGTGTGAATTAGCTTCTTTGATTTAAGTTTGAGTTGTTTTTCAAGTTTTTGCTTTCTTTCCATTTCAGCAGCAAGGATACTGGGCCATTGTCATTAGTTCACTATTTGATGCATTTATTTTCTCTTAAGAATTGATTTCACTTTAGTTATTGTAAAGCTTTCCTTTGAGCACTTTCAAGTTTAGAAACCATCACCGTCTACACTCCATACTTCACTTTCATTCTTACCATCACACATTAAGGAAAAATAAATCCAAAAACAAACTAAAAAGCTTAAAACGACAAAAGCCTAAGGAAATGGTTATCTAGTACATATAGTACACTTCACTTCGCCAGTTCACGAACCCCGGGTTAACATTTTAAATAGCAATTTAGATCACACTAAATTGACCAAACATTTTGGCGCCGTTGCCGGGGAAGTGAAATTAGGTAGCCAATTTCTAAAAAAAAAAAATATAAAAACAAGAAAAATTTCAAGGAAGGAAAATTGATAACCTCTAAAAGTATGCTCTCCTCTTGCGCTTAGTGTGATCTGGAGGATCAGAAAAGAGAAAGTTATTGGTTTAATAGTTTCTTGAGTATGCTCTCTTCTTGCACCTAGAGTGACCTGAAAGATCAGAAAAAGAATTATTAACCTGACTTGAAGAAAAATAAAAAATAAAAATGACATGCATAGAGCAAGAGATTCTAGGGGAAGGTTTTTAGCTAGAGCCAAGAGTACGATTTTTACAACTCCATCTACTTCAAGGAATAGACAAGAGACACCTCCATCATATCCAACTCACACTCCTAGCCCTAGGATTCCTGGAATTCAAGAGGCAGTAGTTGACTCTCCCACACCATCCATCGAATCTGAATTAGGAAGAGATCCTTTCCTTCCTTCTACAGGGAGATAAATTGTAATTGAAGAAGTAGAATCACCTGAGGAAGAAGAGGGAGAAATTCCCCCACATTCAACCTTAGTAGAAGAACCAGAGGACTCTGAGGTCTCCGAGGAAACTACCATGACAGAAGAAGGAGCAACTGGATTTGGTAGAGGTAGAGGTAGAGGAGGAGGAGGAAATAATGGAGGAGGTAGAGGTAACATTGGAGGAAATAGGGATGGAGATAAATCATTCGGATTTCCTATAGTCAATGAGGACTCCCGAGCCACAATGAAAAACATCTCACCATCTGTCCTCCCCAACTTCCATGGGTTAAGAAATGAGGACCCTGAAACATTTCTATTTGAGTTTGAGGTCGTGTGTCAAACTTATGATTATCTGGAAGACTCTCAAAAACTCAAACTGTTTCCTTCAACATTGAAAGGAGCAGCCTTGAAATGGTTCATGGGATTACTCTCTCAATCCATTAGGACTTGGAATGATATGAAACAAACATTTTTTGATAGGTACCTGGACTATTGTATGCCCACCGATCATAAGGATGAGGTATTCAAAATGGTGCAAAAAGAAGATGAAAACTTGGAGGATTTACTTGAAAATTTTCAATTCAACCTGAAAAGAGCAAAAATGAGTAACTTAGATGAGGAGACCTTGAAAGCCCTTCTATTAAAAGCCATTAGAGATGAATGGATAGATATTTTGAACATGATGGGAAAAGGAGACATATCTCAACTTCCACTTCATGATATAGCAGAGCTATGTGTTCATCTCTCACGAGGAAAATCTAAAACTCAAAAAAGGGCCTAGAGATTCTTCTCTCCTCAGAGCAAACAAATCTGCAACCGGATCAGTAAGTAGGGCTGAGATAGGCAACATGCTTGATGAATTCAAAACTGATATCTTAGGAAGTCTTTGTAAGCAACTAGACACTCTTAAGATCCATAATAAACAACAAGCAGAAGCTGAAGCTTTAGCTATCTTTTGCCCAAAATGTAGAAAGAAACATGCTCTAAGGGAATGTCCCTTGTATGCAAAGGTTGTAGAAACATGTGTAATCTGTTCAGAGAATCATGAAACCAAGGATTGTCCTTCAATCCCTGGCCTCAACGCTGTCTTTCATCAAGAAGATCCAAGTACCATTGAGTCTCTCTGTTTTGTTGCAAGGAGACCTTGGCAGGGCAACAAAATCAAGGGTTTAACAACTCTATGAATTTTCAACCCCCACCAAATTGGAATCCTTGGCAACAACCTTGGTCCCAACCTCAAAATCCTTTTCAATCGTGGATACAAGGTATGCAAAATCCTTATGGGATATTTGCTCAATTCTATCAATATCCTCCATCTTTTCAAAACCAACAAGCTCCACAACCTCCAAATAAAAACCCACAACTATCATTGCCATTTCATCAACAACAACCCTCTCAACAGAATCCAAATTCTCAACTCTTGCTCCAACAAAAGTCAAATCAAATTCCTTCTCAGCCATTGCCAAACCCCAATAATAAAAGCCCTCAAAATGATTTCATGATGGAAGGTCTACAATTTCAATATCCTGCCTATATGATTGTTCCTCTCAATGATGTACAACTCAGATCAGGCAGAGTTCTAGATAAACCTTCTATAGATGTTCAAAAGCAAAGAATTTCTGAGGAAGATTCTCTTGAAGCCAATAAGGGTTCTGAAGCACCTCTTAAAAACTCAAGCACTCAAAAAGGAAAAGAAAAAGAGTTAACCCCCACAACTCCTATAGTTGAGCAACTTGCATCTTCATCCACACCTCCTTTTCTTGAAAGATTACAAATTGACAAAGGAGTGGAAAAACAAATCTTGTTGCCTGACTATGACTTTCTAGATGAATTGAAGAATGTCTGTATCAAGATTCCCTTGTTACAAGCCATTAAAGAAATTCCTATTCTAGCAAAGACAATAAAGGAGTTAAGTCTTAAAAGACCAGGAAGGAAACTGAGAGATACAAGAAAAATCCACCTGGTAGGAAAAATTGCAGATATCATGATGGGAAAAGTTACTATGCAGAAGTATGTAGACCCTGGTAGTCCAATTGTCAAAACAACTATCAATGGGGTAGAAATTCCAAATACTTTGATTGATTTAGGGGCTGCTATCAACATCATGAGTAGATAGACTATTGAACATCTAAAACTTCCTAACCTTCTTTTTACACCTACTTTATTACAACTTGCAGATCGCTCAATCATTAAACCAGATGGTGTATTAGAAGATATTTCAGTCTCCTTAGACTCTTGGGAATATCCAGTAGATTTTATGATTTTAACTCCCAAGAGTAATTTAGGTGGACATACTCTCATCTTAGGAAGACCTTGGCTAGCCATAACTGATGCTTTTATCAGTTGTAGGTCTGGGGATATGTACATTTCTAATGGTAATTCGACAAAGAAGTTCAATCTATATCCCCTAGCAAAAGCAATTACAGAAATAGGAGATAATGAATGGATTGATGATGAAGATACTATACAGCCTGTCTTTACTATTTCTGAGATCAGTTAAGATAGTCAAACTCTGAATACATTAGAAGACTTTCAAATATCTTTAGAATATGACCACACACAATTTCAATTAGATTCTGAGATTGAGTATCTATCATCTAGAAAAATGTCTCTTTTCTCTATGGAAGAGTTTGGAAGTTCCGCCATTGAGATCTTTCCAGGAAAAACATTGAATATCA
>APFE030171956.1:3627-39270 GCA_000404065.3 Pinus taeda
GGTTGGACCCTAACATGCCCTCCCCCATAAGAATAGCCTTGTCCTCAAGGCTGAAGCTGCGGAAACTGTTGAAGGATAGTAGTTGGTTCCTAGGTTGCATCTTCCAGAGAGGTGTCTTTCCACTTGACGAGGACTTCCTTGATCGTGTGGCCATGCAAGTGCCATTCTCGTGTGTCAAGAACCTGTTGAGGTTGGAGGTAGATTGACCCTTCTTCATCCACTTTAGGTAGACTGGTTTAAATTCTCTAATGGTTCCCAATCACTTTCTTGAGGCATGAGACATGGAAGACTGGATGGAATTTTGTAGTGAGTGGCAAAGCTAGCTTGTAGGCAACTTCTCTAATGCGTTGAAGTACTTGATACGGTCCGTAGAATTTTGGAGATAATTTCTGACAACCCTTGTATTTGAGTGATGTTTGCTTATATGGTTGTAGCCTCAAAAATACCTGACCCCCTTCTTGAAATTGGTGTTCTGAGCGATGTTGATTTTCCTGTTGCTTCATGCAGTTTTGGGCTTGATGAAGATTCTCTCTAAGGTGGGCCATCATGGTTGTGCGGTTCTGTAGGATTTGATCTACTACTTGTACCTTCGAGCATCCCTTGATATAAGAAGTAGGGGAAGGAGGGAGTTGACCATAAGCTGCTTCATATGGAGTCATTTTCGTGGTGGCATGATAATTGGTGTTATACCACCATTTGGCTAGAGGTAACCACTGTATGAAGAGATGTTGCTTTTCTGAAGTGAAACACCTAATATAGGTCTCTAGATATTTGTTGACTACTTCAGTTTGACCATCAGTTTGTGGATGATAGGAAGTATTGAGTTGTAGTTGGGTACCTTGTAGCCAGAAGAGTTCCTGCCAAAAATTACTGGTGAATATTGGGTCATGATTAGACACAATGGAAGTGGGCATGCCATGCAATTTGAAGATCTGATCCATGAAATATTGAGTGACCAAATTCTGTGTAAAAGGGTGGGGTAGGGAAAAAAAATGAGCATACTTAGAAATTATGTCCACAACCACCATGATGACTGATTTGTTTCCTAACTTTGGAAGACCCGTAATGAAATCCATAGAAACCTTCGTCCAGATTGAGGTCGGGATGGGCAATGTCTATAGTGTGCCTGGGGATTTGACTGTTTCTCCTTTGTGGCGCTGATAGACATCGCATTCAGCTACAAAAGTAAGAATTCCCCTTTTCATGGTTGTCCAGAAAAATGATCCTTTAGTGCAAGCATACGCCTTCTGAAACCCTGAATGTCCTGCAGTGGGAGATGAGTGAAACTCCACGAAAATGCGAATTTGAGGGTGGATGTTGGTGATATTACGACTTTGTCCTTGTGGCGAAAAATATCATCCTGCCATGAGTAGCTTGCTGTGGAATTTGGATTCACCTGCAATTTTTAATGAGTTGGGAGAGTTAGGGATGTGAAAATCGTTCCTTGTGAGCCTCTTCAATCCATTCTAGAATGGGAAGGGAAATTGCGAGCAGGGTACTTTCCTCTTCAAATTGGAGGGATAACACATCTACTATAATATTTTCGCACCCTTTATTGTAAATTATCTCATAATAATATCCCAACATTTTGGCGAGCCATTTATTTTGTTGTGGCGAGGATAGGCGTTTCTCCAGAAAATATTTAAGGCTTTGATGGTTTGTGCATATTTGGAAACTTCACCCCAATAAGTATGGTTGCCAAGTATCTACTGCATGTAAGATGGCCATCATCTCCTTCTCATATGTAGATTGTCCCAGATTCTTCCCACTTAGTTGTTGGCTCGTGAAGGCCAAGGGTCGACCTTCCTGCATTAAGACCGCCCCAATACTCATACCAGAAGCATCACATTCAATCACAAAATATTTGGTGAAGTCGGGTAGTGCTAAGATTGGAGTGGAACACATTGCATGTTTGAGACCTATAAAGGCTTTTTGTGCTTCATCATTCCAGAGGAATGAATTTTTCTTGAGGTGTTGAGTGAGGGGCCTATGTATGTGACCATAATTGGAGACAAATTTGCGATAGTAGCCTGTGAGACTCAAAAATCCTCTCAAGCTCTTCAAGGTCTTTGGTTGAGGCCAATCTTGCATTGCCTGGATATTTTTTGGGTCCACCCTGACACGTTCACGCCCCACAATGTGGCCCAAATACTCAACTTCTTCCATGCCAAAAGAGAACTTGGACATCTTGACAAATAATTTATGCTTGCGGAGTAGTTGCAGGAGTAGATCTACAGGCTGAAGATGTGTGGCCCAGGTGTGATTGTAGATGAGGATGTCATCAAAGAAAACAAGGACAAATTTTCTGAGATATGGTTTGAGTAGGTGGTTCATAAGGCTTTGAAAAGTTGATGGGGCATTATAAAGACCAAATGGCATGACCAGGAACTCATAATGGCCTTCATGAGTTTGGAAAGCAGTCTTTGGAATGTCTACTTCTTTCATGCGAATTTGGTGATAGCCCGAGCGAAGGTCGAGTTCATTCAGCAAATCATTGACAAATGGGATGGGAAATTTATCTTTGACCATCAACTTATTGAGGGCGCTGAATTCTAGACACATATGCCATTCCCCATCTTTCTTGAGCACCATGAACACCGACGATGAATAAGGACTAATGCTGGGATGAATGACGCCTGCTTCCAAGAGTTCCTTGATGATTTTTTTCAATTTCATTCTTTTGGGTGAACATATAACTATATGGGTGCACATTTGGTGGTTGGGCCCCTGGGACCAAAGTGATGCTATGATCATGTTCCCCTCTCGAGGGTGGAAGCTTATGAGTCTTGTCAAAGACTGGCAGATGGTTGTTTAAGATCTCTTTCATTTCAGGATGAATATGAAGAGAATTGGATTCGAAGGCCTGGATGGCTTTAAATTGGGCTATAACTCCATGGTCACCCTTTTTTTAATAATTTTTCCATCCGATGTGAGCTGATGATATAGGGAGCTCCCGCCTGGAGTCCACGGAGGGTATGTGTGTGGTTGTTCTACTTGAAGCTCATATATAACTCCTGGAAATCCATTGTGATTAGGCCAAGTGTGCGAAGCCATTCAGCACCTAAGATAATGCCGCACCCTCCCATGTGTATGACAAACATGTGGGTCTTTAACTAATAATCCCCCATTTGAAGTTTGACATTTTCACAGTGGCCTTCACATTTCATTGTCCCCCCATTAGCAATTTGGACCTAGAAGTTAGAAACTGCTTAGACAAAACAATGTACTGCTTTCGCGACTCTTTGATGGATAAAGTTATGTGTACTACCACTATTAATCAAGACTACTACTAGGTGATGCTTAATACAACCTCTGATTTTGAGAGTTTGGGGAGAAGAAATCTCTACCAAAGCATGCAACGAGATAGCTAGTTCTTTAGGTACATTGTCCTACTGGTTGTCCTCTTCTTCCTCCTCTAGTTCCTAAAGTGGTGGGGCTTCCTCCAATGAACTGTGATCAGTAGCATCAATTTGAAAGAATTTGGGCTCTTTGCATTTATGCCAGGGGGAGTATTTCTCATCACAGTAGTAACACAATCCTTGCTTTCCTCCTTCTGCCATTTCTGCTGGTGACACCTTTTGAACCTTGACTGTTTGGGTAGTACTTTGAGCTTGGGTGGGGCGACCCTTGGCTATGAAATTTGGGTGATTAGACTGGGCCGTTAATGTACGTTCTACTTCACGAGCTATCCTGCAAGCATGAAGCCATGAGATAGGATGTTGTAGTTGGACGTGGGCTTGTATGGTTTCTTTGAGAACACTGATAAAACATTCCATGTATAACTCATCATGTAGACCTCTTGTGCGGAAAGCTAAGGCTTCAAATGTTATAATATATTCGTTCATTGTTCCTGTCTGTCAGAGCTTAGTGAGATGACCCAAAAAATTAGATTCCTGGTCAAAGAGATCCGTAAGAGCTTTTTTGAATGTTTGCCAAGTCAATGGCCTTCCATAGCAATGTTGATGCCATTGCCACCACTTCTATCGTTCATTGTCCAAGTACATTCTACCCACACTAAGTTGAGTCTCATCATCCATGATGTGATTCAGTGTGAAATATTGCTCCATTTGTTCTATCCATGTGGCCGAGTGAAAACCATCAAATTTATACATGTCCAGCTTGGATGGTCGCAGCTGGGATTGTTGGTAGGTGCTAAAGAAGTGAAGAGACTGGCTAGACTCGCCCTTAATGATTTGATTGCCAATATATGACTTTGCACGTTCCTCGATCTTGCCGTTTGAGAGTGTTTCATTTAAGTTCTTCAGCTACAATAGTACATCTTTCAATGTTGATTCAAGGTTGTCAATCCTCTCATTGGCCATAGCTTGAGCTCTAGTTTGCACCATGCACCGATCTGACGTACTTGAAATTTGGGACCGCCCGAAACTTTTGGCACTAACAACTGAATGGTACCACCTTGCTCAGCTGATCAACCTGATTCTTATGGGCTAAGTCTCCAAGAAGAATCCCGAGGGGTCTTAGAATACTGTAGTGGCTGAATCCCAGAAAATTTAATGCTGCCAAAAATCCTGCGAAAATCATGCCCAGGTATAGGAACCCACATTATTAGTCAGATTTGAATGGCAGATCTGATTGTTGCAACCGCTACAGAGCCCAAATTGCTAGATCTGGATGGTAGATCTGATAGATCTGAATGGCTGATCTGATAGATCTGAACAACGGAACTGATTGCTGCTGCTGCGACAAAATCCCACCTGCAAGATCTGATATGGCAAAGATGATGCCTGATCCAGAGATAGAGAAGGGAACTATGGTCTCCAAGAGTGTCAAGTGCTACAACTCACAATATACATAAGGGTTTGACAGTAGTACTCAGCCCAATATTTTAGGGCACTAACCAAGGAGGATCAATTGTACCCTTAGCTGTACAACTCAACTACCCTATCGTACGCGTGACTAATCTCCCCGAGTGCTATTCTTGGCGTATTGTAGCAGCAAGACAGCTGGTGGTTTATCGATGGTGAGGTTTCAAGGGAGCTAGGGGGCTTCTGATATACCCAGATGGTACTTTGAAGATAGTCCGTGCGTAGTTCTGTCTAATGTGCTACTACTCGAAGGGGTACCCATAGGGGTTACAAGGGAGTCCAACAAACATGACCACCTCTTGTATTTCCTGCATGCATGCCTCCCCAATTCCATAGGTTTATGCACTTAACGATACATCTCTTGGTTTAAAGACGCCAGAACACATCTCTAGCCAAAATTTTTTTTTGCTAAAAAATGGAGATCCCACTAGCCCTGGAAAGCACTCGGATACCACTTGTTATGCTCTTAACTTACAAGATGATACTAGAATACCAAATATGCGAAGAAATATACCCAGAACATAGAACAATGAGAAATAAAAACAAGTATTTTATTATTCAAAAGCAATGTTCACTTGCCTCTTCGAGGGGGCAACCTCCAATAGAGCTAAGCTTAATTACAAAATAAGACACGATGCTCCTCGAGGGGAGTCTCTATCCTTTATATAGGATTCATACATGCAATACCATGGGGAAATACCATGGTTCTTATTAATACCATCTATCTAATACCATGGCCCATTTGCAACTAACTGTGGTCCCTTCATTAAATGCAGGTTAACCACTTAAAATTATTAATACGGGCTTTATTGACTCTTTACTTAACTATAACTATGAATCGATCCTATTACATAAATAAGGGGGTTAGGGTTGGACCCTAACATTATACCCAAGTATGTTGCATTTGAATATCCTATGGAAAATAGTAAGTCGTGAGGTTTTTTTAATAAAAAAATCACAAATTACTAGACCACATAGGATATTCAAATGGAAATATGTTATCCATATACATAACACTAAAAAGGTGTTGTTGAGAGAAGTAATCATAGATTAATGAAAATCTTGAATTGTGACTAAGTCTTTATTATTAGGAAAAATTCATTAATTGTGCCAATTACATAGATTATATCACACTCCCACAAAGGATTTAAAACATGGAACATTAAAAGAAGAATGAAATAAAACTAAGAAAATTGTAAGTCACTTCTGTTTATTTGGTAGTGAAACACAAGCTTGCATTCCTTGTGAGAAGAGGAGAACTTGCAACCTGAAATTCAAAAGTGCATGTTTTTTTCTAAATATGTTATAGGTTATGAATTTTTTAAACCTCATTCCAATGAAATTATTATTAAAATAGATTCAAATTTGAGGACAAGCTCTTAGATTGTGAGTCTAATTCAAGGTTTGTACAATCTTTGGGTTCCAAGCCATTGCTGATATATGTACCATCTTTTGGTCCTCTTTTGGTTTCTTATTTATATTATGGCAATGTTCCTCAATTGGTTCCATTTTATATGAACTTCAACTAGCATCACTACAAGCTAGATGGTTTTTTCAACATGGCAAGCAATCGATGATCTTGCAAATGATCCTAGATATTAGTGTCTTACATATTCATAGTTATAGCTAGCCTTCTCTCTCTTGGATCAAGTCTCAAAGACTCACGATTCAAACACATTTGTAGAATCTTCTATCAATCTAGATTAGGACATCATAATACTATGAGAATATCATTCCATAAAGGAAAATGATACTTGAGATCTTATACCTCTTCTGAAAGGAAGAAAAATTGACATATGTAAATTGGCATATAAAACTAAGTATGTGTTAGATGTAAGTGTTGGAATACATAAGTCTTAGACACCAATGAATTTTCACAAGTGAAGGAATTTATTATAATGAAACCTTTTATCATTAGATAAAATAAATTCCACACACCTTGTTCTATCCCCTGCTACCACACATGGATGGGAGGTACATCAAATGGATTTTAAATATGAATTATTTCATTGAGATCAACCAAAATAAATATACAAGGACCAACCTTGTAGCTATGTTTCAAAATGACTCTAGCATTTCTTGTCACTTGAAGAAATAGCTCTATAGTGTTAAGTAAACTCCTTGAGGTTAGTATGCTAAATTCATTATATTTCTTCTAGAAATTGGCTTTCCTAGATGTCATTATGAACCAAATTTATATAGAAAGAAGGTAGGAATTTGTTTCATGTCCCTTGTTATTTATATTGATAACCTTATCTTAAATAGTAGTGACCGTAAAATTTTATCCAATGTGAAATCCAACGCTAAGGGGAAATTTGAAATGATAGACTAAGCCGCTTTGTATTATTTCCTTATCCTCCAAGTATTACAAATTGACAAAAGAAATTTCTCCTTCCCAATATAAGTATGTATGTGACTTTCTTCACTCATTTAGCATGGAATATTATAAATCAACCTATACTCCCTTCCAATTTTAATGCTGCCTCCCACCCCCTTGGGCTTCTCTAGGCTTGTGGGAGATGTTACCTTTAATTAAACTGACCTCCATGGTCTCCTCATGAATATGGAATGTAAAAAACATCCTTTCCCAAAGTTAGCATAATTAACTTTGGATATCACCATTGCATACAAATTGTCAAGAGATTTATGGTAATTTAAATTTTATCTTGATTTGATACTCGAATCAAGAGTTATGCTCCTATAAAGTTTGGCCCCTTAATACCTTTCCATGTTAGAAAGTATTTCCACATGGCAACCTGAATGCCTACATGGATTTTCCACATCACCTCCAATCTAGCATGCAACCATGATGTAACGGTGCCATATCGCCCACTTCTATGAGCATTTTTCTCCATAACGCTTGTGTTGCAATAGAATTGTCCATGCCAATCGATGGAGAAATCCATGTATAACGACCTCATCAGTAAATACCCGTACTACTTAGGATTGTCCCATTATAACATCTATGGCATGATGTAAATGTTTTCATTATGTAATGTATATAATATTTATTGTGTGATTTCATCTACCCTACTAGTTCTGCCAACACCATATCTCGTTATGAAATGGCATCACAAAACATCTTTGGGAGGTTAAGCTCCATGGTGATGTGGCCTCATCCATGTAGAATCCATGCTATATCCATGTGATGTTCCCAAACCATGTGGAACCACAAGTCCACTACCACATGTCACTACCATAGTAATGATATGTCAGCAAAAACAATGTCACCTGACACATACTCTAAACTTACACATGGTGTCCACCTCATCTTAGGTTAGGGCGATCCTACAACTTAGTTCACATTTCCCTACTATAAAATCTATGATCACTTGTGACCATCCACGTTAAACAATGCATTTATTTTCCCTAGGACATGAACATATCTATCCCCCAGAACATCATGAGTTTTCATCAACAGGGTTCAAGATTTTTGTCCCATGGAGGTATGTCTCCATTCCCAAAGAAAGATATTTATTTTTTTCTGTAGACTCTAGCTCTATTAAAAGTGTAATAGTGTAACATCCTGAGTGAAAATTCTATGTAATAATGATAATAAAGGAAAAATAATACCATGGGTAAGGGACACGTATTCTAAGCTAAATGTTGGGCAAAGATATCCTAGTGGGCATCACTAGATGTGTGTTTTGGCTAAGGAAAATTGGCAAAGTCTAAGGCAAAGGCAATAAAAGGGAAAAAGGAATGTTTGGCACATTTATTTATGAAATAAAGGAAAATAGGAGAAAAGGAAGGTAAAATGTCACAGGTTACACATGAGGAGGAAATTGAAGGAAAATAATGGAAAATGAAGAAATTATAGGCCTCATTAATAAAAAGGCTTTTGAGGATTAGTTGGCAAGATTTTTGTAAGTGTAAGATCTTAGTGGGTTCAAGTTTGGAGCTCTCTCATTTCTCTCTCTCTATCTCTATCTCTCTCTCTCTCTCTCTCTCTCTCTCTCTCACTCAATCTTGATCACTTAGTTTTTCTTGGAAGCACTCTAGCTTTGAATCAAGGAAGGAAAAGTAAGAAAATGGAAAGGAAGGAAAGAAAGTGTCAAGGAAGAAGAGCAGGATCAAGGAGCTTCAGCAGGAATACTTGCAACTAACATATGGCATGTGTGATATCCTAGTTGGTTTTGAAATACATGGATTTTCATGTTGTTGTATGGTTCTCTTTTTGTTGGGGGCATGGTTTTGTTGGGTTATGACAATGGTTTTCAACCTGGCCTTACCTTTTTCTATATGCCATGGTGTTGGGATGTTTATTTCATTTTTTAGCTTTGGTTTTCCGGATGGATTTTGGAATCCAGGGTGAAGTTGGTCTCAAGGCTCATTCCCAAAGGCCTAGGAATCCCTTGACTGATTTTAGCGGTATACACGGTAAAGCTCGTGGAAGAAGTCTCAGCCTAGGGCCTAGTGATTTAGGTTTATATTACGGTAAATCTTGAGAGATTGGTCTTAGTTTAGGGCCTAGTGATCTGGGATTGGATTGTAGTAAAGGCTGAGAGACAAGGAGACATAAAATTCCTCGAGGATAGTGATGGATTCTGGATGGAATTCCAAGTTTTGTTATGTTGTGATCAACGCACTGGATTTGGTGTGATCATAGTTTGATGAGGGTGGAGGTGGTTTAACCTCTGTATTCCCTTGGTTGTTCATGGATTGGCTATTATATGAGATCCCACATTCGTTCTTGGATTTTTGCAAGGGGGTGACTGGCTAAAAGAGAGATTTGGTTCAGCCATGTCTATGATCAAGTGGTATGTGGAAGTCTCGAACGTGGTTAGATTTTCGTATGATTAATGTAAGCTAAGTTCTCTTACTTTTGCACTTGTTTATATGTGGATTTAATGGTTTTCATATCTTTGATATTTATATGGTTTTATGTTGGTTATAAGCATGGTTGAATGACTAGTTCATGTCATGGTTATTTCATGTATTTACTTGTAATTGTTAAATGGATGGATGCAAGACCTAATTGATGATATAATAGTTCAATGGAAAAGGAGTTGATCCTATTGTTTATGTTTCATAAGTTCTTCAGTCATTTATGCTTTGTCTTATATCCTAGACTTGTAAGTTGCATTAATGCAAAGTGTCTGACAGAATGTTAGTCCCGGTTGGGGATGCATAAGCCTAGTCCTGAGGTTGATTTTTTATTTTTTTATATTGTCGTCATGTCTTTGATGGATTCTGAAGGTTATAACAAGTTCAAGGGAGGGGTTGGGATTCTGGGCTAGAAAAGTGGCTGAAATCTTAGGGACCGTGGCACTGGTATGTTGGAAAAATTCCACGGATGCTAGCACACAGGCCTGTGAGAGATACTTTGTATTTTGATCATTGTCTTGTCTATAACATGAGAGCAACCATGGCTTGAAAGGCTTAAATCATTATTTGGACTTAGGGATAGAAGGTTTGAGTGGCTGACAAGTAACCTAAGGGTGTTGTTGCTGATGTGGTTGGGTTTGTTTGATATGTTCTGTCGGTTCCATTTCCTTAAGGTCGCCAAGGAAGTTGAATCCCTTATAATATCCTGTCTTGTCGCATGTTTACCCTGGCTGGATGGTTGCTTGGGTGGACATAGGTGGAAGGGGTGTAATAGAGTGGTATCAGAGTGTGGTTATGCTATGCTTGGGTGAAGGTGCTTGGTCATGCATGCATGTCCGTTGCATGTGTGTCTCTTACACTTGTGTTCCATGTGCTTGTTGCATTGCAACATGTTGACCATGATTGTAGTAAGGTTATCATGAGGAGCTTGATGTTGATGTTGTGGAATATATCGATAGGAGTATATGATTGGTTACAGGATTATACATAGCTTGATTACATTCTTGTATGTTAGGTTGCATTTTTGTATGTTTGATTACATGTATCAGCCTTGTAGGTTGATTAAAATAATTAATTGCTTATGCTCAACTACATGCATTCATGCATATGTGTATTTGATTAGGAATTGCTTATGCATGTTGATGGTTACATGTGGCAATGTGTACAATGGAGTAATGATTGTTGTCATGTATGAGGCCATGGTTAGTGAAGTTGATATGGTCATGCATTGATGCCTAGACTCTAGCTAGAATGATGTGAATATGATTTGGTACTCATGTGTTATATGTATATATGCAGTTGTCATGCACGAATGGTCTTGTTTATAGTTATACATGAATAGTAAGTCAAACATGCCTTGTCAAGTCATGGTATGCAATCTAGGTCATCGAGGCAATATTGGTATGCTATGATGCTAATGTGTTGGTCGAGATAGAGCAGGAGATGCAGATCATCATAATGAGGTTGGAGCATTGGACTTGGGGTAAGAGAAGATCGTCATATATGTATTGTATATTTGGAATGCAGGTATGTAATTCAAGGATTGTTATATGTATTAGATTTATATACGTTAGGTTTATGTACGTATTTTTATGTTATGATTACATTCATGATAGATGTTAGTTGATTAGTGTAGTTATATGCACATGTGTCAAATAGTCAAGAATCATAGTAACCTATAGTTGTATGCATTTCTATTGTTGTTTTATATTAGATAGCCTGATGATTATGTTATATATTGTTGATGAGCATGATAGGTTAACTTCTTATTATTATATGTGAGTAACTTGATGGTTAGGGTTATTTCATTAATATCTTAATGTTATATGTATCATACTAAATTTAATTGGCCTATGCAGATGGTTAGGGTTATGACATTCTGGTATGAGCCAACATATTTGTGATATGGTGATTGTACTAATCTAGATTGGCTTTGCATTATGTGTGAATGATAATTGTGTATGAGGTGTGATGTAAACATGCTAGATAGTGACTATTTGGATATCATGATCTTATTTATCTTTGGGGTTAATATATTGTGACGATATATCATGCTAATATGGATTGATTGTGCAGGCAAGACTGCCTCCCCTAAGATACATTAAGGTATGAATTTTCTTACATCATATACTTATAGCTTGACCCTTTAATTATGTTTTATATTGGGTGTTTGAGTGTTTGGTGTCTATTACGTCATCTAGTTGATTTATTTAACATGGTATGTTGCGAGTTTGTTGAATGTTTGATGAATTGCATAATATGAGTATGTGTTCAAATGATTTTGTTTTAAGATGATTGTACTAACACATATATGCTGAGACAGTTGATATGTACTTGAATGTAGGTGAAAATTGTAGTACTGATGTCTAATGACTATGATTTGACTATGGATTATGACACGACTGTTTGTAAAAGTTGATATCAAATTGATAGATATGATTATACCATTATTTGGAACATGTGGTTGAGATGTGTGAGAAATTGCATGGTAACATGCTTGGTATTAGCATCACAAGGTAATAGTTAATGTGGTTATATAAATAATAGTGGATGATGTGATATCATGTAATAAGACTAAATTGCAGCAAGATAAAAAGGTAAAGGAAAGGAATTAGGCAAGGATTCCTTTCGCTATGTTTGGAAACCCTAATTCCAAATGAATGAGTACTTTGCACACAGGAAGCATTCTTAACCTTAATCTTGTCTGACATTATGTGGATACATTCTATATTCATGAACATGTACTTGATAGGTATATTAGCTAGTCTTTAGTCATGGGTGGATCTGTTAAAAGATTGGAGTCCCTTGAGATATGACGTGGATGTGTTTAGTTGCAAGAAACATGCTTGGTTTAGCAAGGTAAGGTAACTGGTGTATTGTTATGTTTATTTAAGCACCAGCAGTTATGTGTTTATGGCGGTATTATGCAGGGGATTGCATGGAAAAGAAATTTCCATGAAATTTTAAAGAAGGCTCTGGTTGAGCTTTCCTTGGGAACCATGGAGATTGAGTCATGGTGTCTGTGGTTAGTCTTGTCCTTTTGGTCTTTTGCAATTGTTGCACTTGATTTGCTATTTTTCATGTGTCTAGTGCATAGATATGCCACTTTTTTGTAGTGTCATTTTGTTATTGGTTTTCATGGTTTTCGTCTTGGTCGTTTCTTGGTATTGCCTTTTATGTTTTGAGTCTTGGGAATTGTTTGGAAAACAAGAAAGTAAATGGAGCTCGGGGATCATTATGTGGTACCCAATAGGCAATGTAAGACTTAGATGAAGCTTTGTGCATAAGTAAGAGCAGTGGAAGGTAAGACTATGATAGTCAATTGGACTGTTTCGTCCATAGTGGTAAACAAATGATGGTCGTACAAACATGTGAAAGGTAACTGCAAAAGGTAAAGTAAATGGATCTAAGGTGTTAGATGCCTTGGCTTAGTTGGGAATTGTGATTCTTAATGTTGCGCATGATGTGCCCAAATAAGGAAGTTCTCTTACCCTTGACCTTGATATCTGATCATTATGTTATGATCATGATTATGCTGACGTTTTTATATATATACATGTAGGTGTGTATTTATGTCATGTTTGATAGGGTCGTCATGGATCATGATTCTTAACGCTAACTTTTATATGTATATATATATATGTGTGTACGTATCTCATTCTCTAACAGGACCATGATTATTTATACTAATGTTTATATATATGTATGTATATGTCCATGTATCTATCTCACTATTTGACAGGGTCATCAAGAATCATCCTTGTGGCGGAATGAACGCTTGCACAGGTGAATGGTCGGAAGAGGTTCTAGACTATGAGGAATCAAGTGGGATGAGTAGTCATGAAAAATATTTGAGGTCATTTTCATGTGAATATGAATTTATATTGTATGCGTGTATTATGCCTATGCTTATGTTATGGGGAGGTTATATCGAGGGATACAACAACGAACTGAAAGTAGTGTGGTCTGCAACATGTTGGGACAAGCATGGATAAGACACTGGAAGCAAGGTTGCTTGCCAAAGATAGTGTGGCTTTGGATATGTGTTACTATTATCGTGCACGTGATGTTATTTGCATGTAGATGTTGGATATGCGATGTATGTACATATTTTATTGTGCGCATGATGTATATGCAACGTTTTGTGCATATGGTGCTTTGTGCATGTGTGATATGCAATGTTGGTGCTTTGTACATGTTCGATATGAAGTTCTATGTATATGCGGTGTTGTGTGCATGTTGTATATGTGGTGCTATGTACATATGGTGTTGTGTGCATGATTGTAAAAGTGGTGTTGTATGCATGTGGTACTATGTACATGTTATACAAGTGGTGTTGTGTACAGGTCGTGTTGTGTACTTTTCATGCATGTAGTGCTATGTACATGTCATGCATGTAGTATTGTGTACATGTGGTGTTGCATACTTGTTGTGGATGTGGCACTGTGTACATGTGTTATTGTGTACACATTGTACAATAGTGCAGTGTACATATGGCGTTATGTACACATTATCCAAGTGGTGCCTTGTAGATGTGATGTTGTGCACACATTGTGTAGGTGGTGTCGTGTACATCTAATGTTGTGCAAACATTATGTAGGTGGTGCTTTGTACATATGGTATTGGTGTATGTGTGGTATTGTGTGCATGTCATACATGCTATGTTGAGGCACACGGTACTAGGTGCATGTATTGCATGGTGTTGTATGTCATGTGTGGTTGTGTGTATATGATGCACACTATGTGTATGTGCACATGGTTGAGGAGAAGGCACTGGGTGTTTGTCTGGTGTGGAAACCAATCTAGAGTGCATATGGAATAAAGACAAAGGTAGAAGCTAAGGATTGATGAAAGGATAAGTATCAACATTTTATTTCCATTTTATTATGCATGTGATTTATGACTATGGTATATGATGATTATATGTGATCTATGATTCTATTTTATGAAGGTTACATGTGATTTATGATGTTGATCTATGATGGTTGTGTTTTGAGCTAGCCTGATGTGATATGTTTATACATGATGATTTGGTCAAAGATGATAGTTTTATTTGCTATGATAGGAAGTCATCAGGATTGCAAGTATACCTTATTGATGAGCTACCAATGAGGTATGATTTAAGGTTATTTCAATATATTTAAATCTAATGGAAATTATGTGCTTGGAGTAGGAATGCATGAACATGCCTGATTGGGTGGTTGAAATTGACTACAAGAATTGGAAACAACAGTAAAACAATTGGAACATGCAACAATATGTTGGTAAAGTACTTCAGGAGCAAGGTCATTGTGTGACATTGGTATCCAATAGTATCCATTGATTTCCATGAGCATGCTATGACAAATATGATGGTTGTGAGGTAAGTATATGCCTTGGTTGTTGATATTCCGATATGAGGAAGCCTTGCCAAGGGATGCGTCACTTGGGATAGGGGATTTCGGATAACTTGGAAGGTGAGTCACTGCATAGAAGGGGGTAGCCGGATTTCCCAAGGGACTGTGTAGCAGAGAATGGAATGTCATAGATGTATTTTTTTGGTCATTAGCTTTTCCATATGGAACCAGATGCATAATGGGAGTGCACCCTAAAGCAATGAGTTGGTAACTATTCACTAAGGGGACAAGTGGCATAAGATTGTAACGCTGGACATTGGATGCAATGTTGACTGTAGTAGTAAATTCTGGACCTCCTGGGAAGGAGGTGAATCCTAGTACTACTTTGAGGGTAGATGTTTGATCCTTTTGATTCTCTTGTTGATTGATACCGGCATCGTATCCTTTTTTTTGTTGGTTTAGAAAATGTACATATGTGTATATGTGGTTATTGTAAATACCATAGTGAGCTATGTTATAAAGCTCTAGTATGTGGTATGTTATCATGTTGTCACGATTCTTTTCTTTGGAGCATGTCATTCATTGTAAATATCGCAACGAGCTAAGTTATAAAGCTCCACGAGTAGTATGTTTTCTTTTGAGCAGTCTTGCTGAGGTCATGGTGTGGTTTAACATCGAGGAAGGTGTTCCCCGAGGGGGAGGGTTCTATAATAGACCTGCAAAAAATTCTATTTAATAATGTAAATAAAGGAAAAATAAGACCACGGGTAAGGGACACATATTCTGTTATGAAGGCATCTCACAAAAAGATAGAAAATATAGATCAACAACTTCAAAATAAGTCTCTTCGAGGAGGAAACCTCCTTTACATTACACAAATGAACAATTCTTGGATGATACAAATGACAAGACCTCCTTTATATATATAGGAGTCTAAGGGGTACCAATACAATTAGAACCTACATAACAATAATATTGTAGGGGCACAACAATAACAATAGTGGGCTTCTATGGGGCATAATAATAACAACATGGGGACTATATGGGAAAAATAATACCATAAGGGGTTTGCACTAATAACAATAAGGGGTTACATGAGTAGTATAGGGACCTAACATGCCTCTCGCCTTCAAAAAGTGTTGTCCTCAATGCTTGAGTAGTTCTAGATGCTTCTGTATAAAATTCTCACCCTCCCATATGGAATCTTCAGCAAGTAAGTTCTTCCACTTGATGAGATACTCTAAAATTGATCGATTTTGTAGCTATCGATTTCTTGTTTTTTTGACTACTTCTGGTTCCAATATGATTTTTCCTTCCTCATCAAGTTCTGGCAATATTGTTTGAACTGGGATCTTCTCACCTATAAGCTTCTTTAAGCATGAAACATGGAAAACTAGGTGCACTCGGGAAGATGCAGGAAGCTCCAACTTGTATGCCATATTACCAATCTTTTGTAACACCTTGTATGGACCATAATACTTTGGTGATACTTTTATTATCCTTCTTAGCAAGTTACTTGAGTGACATTTGTTTGTATGGTTGTAGTCGTAGAAATACCCAGTCACCTACATCAAACCTTCTTTCAATGTGATGTTGATCTGCGAGTTGTTTCATTCTATTCTATGCCAAAGTGAGGTTATCCTTTAAGAGTTTGAGAACATGTTGTCGATGCTCTATCTGATCTTCCACTACTTGAACCTTATAATTTTCTTTTAAATATGATGTGGTGGACAGTGGATGATATCCATAAAGTACCATAAATGGGGTCATTTTTGCTACAGTATGGAAGGAAGTGTTATACCACCATTCAGCTAGAGGCAACCACTGATCCATTGTGTTTTCTTATTAGAAACAAAGAAACAAAGATATTCTTCCAAACATTTGTTCACTATCTTATTTTGTGCATCAGATTGAGGATGATAAGATGAGCTATGAGCTAACCAAGTACCCAAATATTCCACCTTTTGTACTCCAAAGGAACATTTGGAGATTTTTACATATAATTATTTCTCCTCCAATAGTTTGAGTGCCCTGTCAACATGTTGAATATGATCCTTCCAAGACTTTCTGCTGATTAGTGTATCATCAAAAAATATTAACACAAATTTTCTAAGGAAGGGTTTGAAAATGTAATTCATCAAACCTTGAAATGTAGAAGGTGCATTGGTAAGGCCAAAAGGCATGACCAAAAATTCATAATGACCCTCATGAGTTCTAAATGTTGTTTTTGGAATGTCTTCAGTATTCATTCCGATTTGATGATATCCTAAATGAAGATCCAACTTGGTGAAGTAAATTGCTCCATGTATTTCATCCAATAATTCATCAATGATAGAAATGGGAAATTTATCTTTAATATTCATCTTGTTGAGATCCCTATAATGTAGACACATGTGCCATGATCCATCCTTCTTGTGTACCAATACCACTGGAGAAGAGAAAGAACTTTGACTAGGTTGAATTACACCAACCTCTAGCACTTCTGCAACCATAAATTCAATTTCACTCTTTTGGGAATATGGATATCTGTAAGGCCTGATGTTTGGGGTAACACTTCCTAGAATCAAATGAATAGCATGATCATGATCAATAATAGGTGGGAGGCCTTTGGGAGTCTTAAATACTTTGGAATGATTGTCCAAAGAATTTTGGAGATCTGGATAAATAGATGGTTTCGATGTGGGAACCTCTAGTGAACATAATTTTGCAATTATGCCCCGTTGTTCTTTCTTTAGAAGCTTTGTCATGGTGTTAGAGCTGATTATCTTCCTCGGTTTCCCTGTGATAACCCTTAATTCAAATTCCTTTCCTTCCCAAAAAAAATTTGAAGAAATTTCTTTAAAATGAAAAGTTATCATACCCAAAGATTGTAGCCATTGGACTCCTAGTACAACATCTACACCACCCATTGGAATGGAAATCATTGGAGTATTCAAGACATATTGGAATGGTTCCTCCATTTGCAACCATTACTTGACACTCTGTTGTTGGATATAGAAAGAAATTCAATTCCTTGGTTATCTTACAATGAATAAAATTATGGGTACTAGTTTAATCAATTAACAATATTACCTTTTTCTTCTTGATATGCCCTTCTATCTTGAGATTCTGAAGAGTGGTAATTCATGTCAATGCATTACAAGATATGGTCATATTCATTTCTTCTTTCTCTCGGATTGGTTCCTAGTGTATATCCTCTTCTTTTGATGTTTCTTGTTCTTTTTCTTGCTCCTCTTCACCATCTATGTAAATTAATTTCTTCTTAGCACACTTATGACCTTTATTGTATTTTCTATCACAATTGTAACAAAGCCCTCTTGCTCTTTTTTCTTCCAATCGTTGTGGTGTCAACCTTGTAGGTGATGAAATGATAGAAGAAACAACACTTCCATCTTTATAGTTATGAGTGGTAGGCTTCCTTGTTGCCATAATTTTGCTTTCAATTTTTCTTGCCAACCTGTATGTCTTTTCCAATGAATTAGGTTCCCAAAGGAAAACCTCACGTTGGATGTTATCATTTAAAGTCCCTATGAAGACTTTAATCCTATGCTTCTCTAGAATATCATTTACCCTTATATTCAATTTTTGGAAGTCCTCAATGTGCTCTAACATTGAACCCTTTTTTTTTTAGATTTATCAATTGGCTAAAGAAGGTGTTTCTCTTTCTATCCTCATAATGTGCTATCATTTTTTTTGTTAAAATTGACTAGGTAACAAGTTGTTTATGAGAAAAAATCCCTCTATACCATACAAATGCATTCGGCTCTAAAGATGAAATATGTACCTTTTGTGATGGTTGTACATCATGTAGATCAAAACATTGCTCCATCTGTAGTATCCAAGTTACTGGATCCTTGCCATCAAATTTCCTCATATCTATATTTGGAATATGGTGGATCTTCAATCCAACATTAGATTCTATGAAATCATGATTAACATTTCTTTTGTTCTCATCATGAGTTTCCTCTACTACCTTTTCAGTGTTAGGAATCCTTTCTTGTAGTGACTTTGTCCCACCTTCCTTCAAACCTTCCATGTCTTTCTTCAAATCTTCCAATTTTCCATTCAATTTTTCTTCTATACCATTTATCTTATTTATCATATCTTTGATCACATTATTCAAATCATCCCTCCAATTTTTCTTACTAGGTGTTTCTATTTTCTTGATTCGAGTAATTCTTTTTCTTTATTTTAGTTGTGTGATCTTGAATATGTTGTATCGATGAAATTTCATGTCTCCAAGGTCTGAAAGTGCAACCTACAGTAGCCCTCTACCTCCTCTTTACAATTCCACCATTGTGATCGAAATTGGGTTCTCCAAGAAAGAGTTATGCCAATCTCCCAAGATGGCCTGATTATATACTTTTTCAGTAGAGAGAACTTGTACTAAGTGCCATGTGTCACTTTTTCAACCTTCGGACATCAAAAAAAAATAAAAAATTACAGTCTATCCTCTTTCTATAACTTCTTATGAAATTTCAATATGATGCTCATAGTGAAAGTTATGACTATTTTCCCATGGTCACTTGTTCAGGATGTAATTTGAGAGCTTGCAAAAGACCTAAATGTCTTGGACCTTATCTCCAAAAATATAATGAAGCAAGATCAAAATTCGAGTCCGAGATTCACAACACTTTAAGATCAAATGGGTTTTAATACCAGAGTCTGAACCTTGGTATAAAAAAATTATAGCAAAAATGACACAATGGCCTATTTGAGATGGAATTTTGGAGCTTGCAGAAACCCTAACTTCCTTAGATCATATCTCTGAAAACATAGCAAGAAGAGATCTGAAATTCAAACTTGAAATTTGGAATGATTTCATCTCAAATGGTTTTCTTTTTACTTCTGAAACTTCTTAGAGAAAACAATATAGCAAAAATTCCACAATGACCTGTTTGAAGTAGCAAAACCCTAGAATCCAAAGCTCTGATACCAAATGTTATGAAACCAACTCACAAAAATATAGAAAATATAGATCAACTACTTCAAAATAAGAATCTTCAAGGGGGAAACATCCTTTACATTACACAAATGACAAATTATTGGATGATACAAATGACAAGACCTCATTTCTATATATAGGAGTCTAAGGGTTCCCAGTACAATCAAAGGCTACATAACAATAATATTGTAGGGGTACAACAATAACAATAGTGGGATTCTATGGGGCATAATAATAACAACATGGGGACTACATGGGCATAATAATACAATAAGGGGCTTGCACTAATAAAAATAAGGGGTTACATTGTTAGTATAGGGACCTAACATATTTCAAGTTGAATGTTGGACAAACATATCCTAATGGTCATAACTAGATGTGTGTTTTAGCTAAGGAAAATTGGAAAAGGCTAAGGCAAAGGAATTAAAAGGCAAAAAGGAATTTTTGGCACATTTATTTATGAAAATAAAGGAAAATAGGATAAAAAGAAGATAAAAGGTCACATGTTTCATATGAGGAGGAATTTAAAGGAAAATAATTGAAGGTGAAGAAATTAGAGGCCTCATTAATAAAAAGGTTTATGAGGATTAGTTGGAAAGTTCTTAGTTAGTGTAAGCTCCTGGTCAATTCAGGTTTGGAGCTCTCTCATTATTCTCTCTCTCTCTCTCACTCTTCGTCACTTAGAGTATTCTTTGAAGCACTCTATCTTTGGATCATGGAAGGAAAAGAAAGAAAAAGGAAAGGAAGGAAATCAAGGATTGAGGAAGAAGAGCAGGATCAGGTAGCTTGAGTAGGAATACTTGCGAGTAACATATTGCTTGTGTGATTTCCTAGCTGGTTTTGACATGCATGGATTTTCATGTTGGTGTATGGTTCTCTTGTTGTTGGCGGCATGGTTTTTCCGGGTTATGACAGTGTTTTTTAGCCTAGCCTTACCTTTTTCCAGATGCCATAGTGTTGGGATGTTTATTTCATTTTTTAGCTTTGGTTTGCCAGATGGGTTTTGGAATGTGGGGTTGAGGTGGTGTCAAGGTTCATTACCAAATGCCTAGGAATCCTTTGACCCATTTTGGCGGTATACACTGGAAAGCTTGAGGGAGAAGTCTTGTTTTAGGGCCTAGTGATTTGAGTTTGGATTGAGGTAAAGCCTGAGAGACTAGTCTTAGTTTAGGGCCTAGTGATCCGGGATTGGATTGTGGTAAATATTGAGACACAAGGATACAAAAAATTCATCAACGATAGAGATGGAATCCAAATGGCATCCCAAGATGGGTTCATTTGTGATTGTAGCACTGGTTTTGGTGTGATCATAGTTTGATGAGGGTTGAGGTGGTTTAACCTGTGGATTCCCTTGGTTTTTCTATGAGATGCCACATTCATGCTTGGAATATGGCATGGGGGTGAGAGGCCTTAAGTGAGATTTGGTTTAGCCATGTCTACCTTCAAGTGGTACATGGAAGTCCCAAAACTAGTTAGATTTCCTATGATTAATGAAAGCTAAGTTCTCTTACCTTTGCACTAGTTTATATGTGGATTTAATGTCTTTCATGTCTCTGATATTTATAGTTTTATGTTGGTTATTAAATGATTGGTTCATGTCATGGTTATTTCATGTATTTACTTGTAATTATTAGATGTATGGATGCAAGACCTAATTCAGGATATAATAGTTCAATGGAGAAGGGGGTGATCCTTCTGGTTATCTTTCTTAAGTTCTTTCAATCATTTATGCTTTGTCTTGTATCCTAGACCTCTAGGTTGCATTGATGCCAAGTGTTTGACATAATGTTAGTCCTAGTTGGGGATGCTTAGGCTTAGTCCTAAGGTTGATTTTTGATCTGTTTATATTTTCATCATGTCTTTCATGGATTTTGAAGGTTATAACAAGTTTTGGGAAGAGGTTGGGATTTTGGCTAGAAAAGTGTCTCAAATCTCGAGGACACTAGCACAAGTCTGCTACAAAAAGTCCAGAGACACTAGCACACAGGCTTGTGAGAGCAAATTTGGTTTCTATTCATTTTCTTGTCTATATCATGAGAGCAATTAGTGGTCAAAAGGCTTAAATCATCAGTGGGACTCATTGAAAAGATGTCTGAATGGATGACATGTCTCCTGACGGTGGTGTTGTTGATGTGGATGGGTTTGTTTCATATGTTCTGTTGGTTCCATTTCCTTAAGGTCACCAAGGAAGTTGAATCCCTTATATTAGCCTCTCTCGTCACATGTTTACCCCAACTGGATGGTTACTTGGGTGGACCTGGGAGGAGGGGGTGTTACAAATAGGTCTCATTGTACCTTATTGGAAGCTTGTTGTTCATTGACAACTAGGCTTAAAAGCCTTAAGGACTTTAGTAGTTGGTGAAGCCATTCTTGGTGATGGGAAATGCACAACATCATTATTACGAAAGGAATGAATCTCTCATCTCCACACCAACAATTAAACTTTAAACATATCCATAATAAGAGAAAAAAAACTATTAACATTCCTACCAACAAGCACGAGAATCAATTAAACTAAACTAAGCATTAAATATGAATTTAAATACACAACATTACAATAGTTACATTATGGATTAAGACATGCATCAATAGATCCACTGATATATTGTGCCACACACAACATCAACCACATAATTTCTCTAGTCCATAAGTAACAAATATCCATGATATTTGTAGTGTCTCAACAATACAAATCACACACAATCACAGTCAAATGAACTCAAAAAATGACCATACATTTTAGTTAATTAACCTTGCACTCTGAAAAGTATTAGTAGTCACAGGGATCTGCAAATCCTCTCAACCATGAGAAAAATCTCATAACCATGTCAATGTAAATTCATAGGAATAAAATTTACTACATTAATAGTGTTGATACACTCATTGTCATATACAACAATGTTCATCCTTCAAGTGCAACAAATATTCATAGAGAATATAAGTAAACAACTTATCTTATCAAATCGATGATTGGAAACTGAGGAAGGGACTTCAACTATCCATCTAAACATAGGTGAACTACACTACAATATTTCTTGTATTTGACCATCCCCAAGCCAGATTTAGATTTTGACTAAGTTCTCAAGGTAATTTATATCAATGCCAATCAAGTCGATCACATAAGAATCTAGGGACCACTCCATATCCACCTACTTAGTATAAGATTATATCATCCAATGCGTCCACCTGTTCAACTACAAATCTAGAGCACATTATGTCTCAATATGCTAACCCCACAAATATTAGAAACCCAATGAGATTTCCCTCTACTAACTAGGAATCCAGAGCAACCTCTGTTTCCACATGCTCAACACAACATGTGTATACAATACATGGTTTCTCTAGCACTCATAGCTCGATTTTATCTATGGGGATTCTTGCACAACATTAGTGATGCATGAAAAGTTCCAACTCAAGCCCACTCCACCTTGTGGTTAGGCTTTGTAACCTTGTGTTAGACCTCTGTATAATATTTTGAGCATGACCACAGAATCGCATAACACATTCGCCAATATTGTCAACTTTAATTCATTCCTAATTAAAAAAAAAAATTATAGGACTATATCATGATTGAAATTTCATCCATATAAATTTATATATTTTCATTCAATGGGGACATAAACATTATATATGATAGTCACAAGTTTCTCAATAGTTTCAAACTTACAACATATAAATCGTCCTCTATAAAATGTTATGTATATTCATAAAATAATTATAATTCAAATCTTTCATACATTAAAGGATATATATAAATGCATTTGGATAATACACCTTATTTATTAAAAACATCAAAAAATTAATTAATATATGTTTTAATATGCCCCTTAACACTATATGTGTGTGTGTGTGTATGAAACATTTATCATATGTATAAAATATAAATATATATAAACATGTAGGGAATGATATGCATATTATGTTATAAACCAAGTACACACATATGCACACATGCATGCATGCGCACGCACGCACACACACACACACACACACACACACAATAACCTATTGAAGCCTAATACATAGGAATGACACCCCTTGTGAATGTTAATCTTCTGCTTTTAAAAGTTGGCAAATTTTTTCTCCAAATTTTGCAATAATTTACCTCCTAAATCTTTCTTGGCATTTATTGATCTAAATTTAAATAGGAACACAACAAATTATAGAGAACCATAAATACAGAGATACAACAGAAGTAGTACTTCATTTCATTAATGTAAAATACTGAAATATGCTTACAAACAGAAATGGAAATAAACTAGCTTGGGTGATGGTAGCTTATCTCTGAGGAGAAATGTGGCAGCTACATGCCACTAAACTATCTTACAATGAGGTTTGAAGGCCTATTTATTGTTGAGAAAAAATGGAAAACCCTAAATATCCAAAACCATAACCCTAGGAGATGAAGTGTCGAACTATGTTCCTCGTTTTGGGTAAATTGGTACATCAGCTTCCTAGGGTTGTAACTTTGGCATATGATGTCCATTTGATGTGCACAATACCTTGTTAGAAAGATCTATCCAAAGACTACAACTTTGGGAAGAGAAAAAATAGTCCTTAGCCCCATGTTGCTCCCAGGTTTCCCAAAAAATGTCGTTTAGGGCCTCAAAATGGCTCTGGAAGTTTAAGACCCAAAAAACTGCCAAAAATAGTAAATTGTGCTACAAATAAGGAAACTGAAAAACTGAAAGAAACAATGGTGGGGGTCCAAGTGGAATTGGAGGGTGGTCACCAATATCCACCTGGATCATTCCTCCCCCCTTAGGAAGTAATGGTCATAATTGTGTTGAGTTCCTCCATGAGATGTGGAAACTTCTATTGAACTTGGTCCCTGGTCAACCACTTGCCCTGGTGAAGAAGTTGGCCTGCTTTGACAACTCACTACAGTTGGATCTTCTGCTGGCGGGTGTGTTTGATTTGCATGTCCATGATCTGATCAGTTGCATCTTGTTCCATGAAATATGGATTTAACTCTATTGGTGTGAGTTGTTATGCAATGTCGGATGTGTCTAGTACTGGTAGAAAGTATGGCTAAAGGTGGTCGACATTGAACACTGGGTGTAGACCAAGGAATGGGGAATGATAAACTTAAATGAATTGTCTCCCATAGCCTTGGTAATGGTGTAAGTACCATATTGGAGTGGTCTGAGTTTTTGATAGGTTTCTATAATGCGTTCCTTTTACAAATGCAGCCAGACTTTGTCGCCCACCTGAAACTTGTGTGACACCCAATGTTGATCATGTCACTGCTTGTACTTGGCATTTAAATTCTCTAGAATTTCATCAACCTGCTGGAAGATATGTTGGATGTGCTCAATGAAGTTGTTTACCTTATCTGTTTCGGACTGGACATGAGCCAAATTTGCTTGAGTAGCTGCAAATGGAATGGCCACATCAATGGGACATAGTGGTTGGAATCCCAAGCCCACTTGAAAAGGGTTTTAACTAGTCGAGTTGTGGAGAGCCTGGTTATAGCTGTGATGAACATATGGGAGGATCTCATCCCATTTGCATGGATGCTTTGAGTTGTACATGTGCAAAATGTGTATGATCATCCTCTTGACAACCTCTGTCTAGCCATCAGTTTGGGAATTGAAGGATGTGGACTTAGTGAGTTTATTGTCCAGAATCAACTAGAGACTGGACCAAAATGTACTAAGGAACCTTCTATCCCAATCTGAGATGATAGACTATGGGATCCCAAAGTGTACCCACACTCTTTCAAAGAAGAGTTTAGCAGTGGCTTCTGCTGTGATATTCTTTTTGCAGGTCGCCATAATGGCCATCTTCGAGAACCTGTCAATGACCACAAAAGCATAGTTGTTTCCATGCTTAGTAGAAGGAAGGCCCGACATGTAATCCATGGAGATTGATTGCGAAGGTTGACTAGGGGTAGGCAGTGGAGTATAGAGGTCTTGCTTCTTGATGGTCGGTTTGGAAATGATGTAGGTAATGCATGATCTCATGTACTTTCTAACTTCATATCAAAGATTCAGCCAATAGAAATACTTCTGCAGTACTACCACCATTTTCTTGACCCTGAAATGTCAAGCAGGCCCATAGTAGTGTTCTTCCCAAATCATCTTGGCATGCTCGCTTGAACGAACACAAAGGTGACCCAGGTGGCATAACATGGTACCTTGGAGGTGAAAATCTAGAACATGTTGAACATCCAAGAGTGTCTAGTATGTGTGGCCAAATTCTGGGTTGCTTTTGTAGAGAAGTGGCCAATCAGAAGTCTTGTGCCCACAAGTGTTGAGCACGCTGGTTAACGCCATGATTAGCAGTCATCTGAGGCAATCTGGAACATTATTGGTGTCGCCCTTCTTATACTTGATATTCAAATGGAACTGTTGCAGGTATGTGGACCACTTCTAATGGCAATCATTCTACAACTTACCTTGCCTTTGTATGAACTACAAGGGCTGGTGGTATGTGTGGATGACTTTTTCCTTCCTCAAAATGTAATGCTTCCATTATTGGCAGGCTTGCATAGTGGAATACATCTCTTTTTCATAAGTGGGATACTTCTGGACTGTGTCTGAAAGTGTCTCATTGTGATATGCCACTGGATGCTTGTGTTGAGTAAGAATTGCCCCAATAACATAGTCAGAGGCATTTGTCTTGATCTCAAATGGTTGTTTCAAGTCTGGTAATGTGAGCACTGGTGCTGAGCAGAGGCAATGTTTCAACTTTGTGACTGCCTTCTGTTGAGATTCAGACGACAATAATTTTTCTTTCACTCCTCCCCTGGTGACTTAACTCAAGGGCCAAGTGATATGAGAAAGCCCAACACGAACCTGTGGTAGAAGTTGGCAAGACCCAGAAAGCTGCGGAGCTCTACCAGAGTGGTTGGAGTTGGTCAATCCTAAATGACTTGGATCTTGGCTGGATCAACATGCACCCCCTTGTTAATCATTAATGTATCCTAGATACTAAACTTGGGTCATGCCAAAAGTCCATTTCTCCAAATTGGCACATAACTTGTGTTGATGCAGTGTTTGGAGAACCTATCAAATGTGGTGGAGGTGCTCTTCCCAGCCCTGGCTAAAGATCAAAATGTCATCCAAGTATACCACTACAAATGAGTTGGTAAATGGTTGTAATATGTAATCCATTAACCTCATGAAGGTTGTAGGAGCTTTCGTCAACCCGAAAGGCATAACCAACTATTTGAAAAGGCCCTCCTTGGCTTTGAAGGTAATCTTCCACACATCTGAGGGTTTGATTGGTACCTGGTAATATTCTGACTTCAAATCGATCTTTCTAAAATATTTTCCCCCTTTAGTTGGTCCAGAAGGTCATAAATCCATGGGATTGGGTACCTATTCTAGATAGTGATCTTATTCAGTGCTCGATAGTCAATACAAAGTCTCCAAGTCCCATCCTTCTTCTATACCAACATGATCGGGCTCCCACACGTGATGAACTTGGTCGGATGTGACCTTTTTGTAGCAGCTCCTAAATATGCCTCTTGATTTCATTGTTCCCTAGAATGGAGCACTGATAGATTAGTCCAATGGGTAGCAACGCACCTGGGGTCAGATCAATGGAGTGCTTGACTTGACAGTGAAGATGAACCCTTGAGGGGGAGGTGAAGATATCCTTGTACTCCTCCACTACCTTGTCCATCTGTAGTTGTCATGCAGATGGGAATTGTCTGGAGGTCGTGGCCATCGTCTTCTTCTTTCCTTTAGGGCATACCATCATGCAAACAAATTTCTCGGTTTTGGAAATGAGCTTACTGCATTATTTTCTAGTAACCAAAGAGATGGCGGTAGGCAGTGCTACCTCCAGTATCCTGTACAACTTATCTCCCAAGGTAAAAATAACAGCACCAAGCCTTGACTCATATACAACATGTCGTTTTCACAAGTATGGTTGGCTTAATAATACATCACAAGCATCAAGGGGAGCAACGTCACACAATACCTCATCCCTGAAGGGCTTGCTGTTGTATGAAAGGTGACATTGCTGGTTCACGCGAAGATCTTGTCCTTGGTGAAGCCACTCGATTGTGTACAGTTTTGGATGTTCTGTGGTTGGTAAGTCCAGCCGCTTCATGACCTCTTCCAAAATGAGGTTCATTTGGATACCACTGTCGACAATGAACTGTAGCGAGGAGCCCTCTACCCACATCTGGCAGTGGAAGAGGTGCTCCTCCTCCTCTGGTTCTTCGGGTTCCTCCTTCTAGATCTTCATGGTGGCAACGGTGGCATTGGGATCCGCATTGATAATTTGCTTCCCTTTGTCATTCCCCTTATCGGGTTCTGGCTCAGAGTCTGAAAATGCATCTAACTCTGAATAGTTTAGCTCGACCACCAGTGATTGCTTGGCCACCAGTGACTGCTTGGCCCGTCACTCACTTGTGTTGTGAGTGGAGGTCTTATGGAACTCACACCACTTTCCCGTGTCCTTCTTCGGCTTCACGGTGTTGTTCTTTGCTTGCAGCTTTGGCAGGTTGTCTTGGGCCATCTTGCCTATGCTTTGTCCTTTTTTCATAAGTTTTGGGGTGCCTTTCCCTTGCTTCAGATTTGCAGATCCAAAGTCTCTCTTCTTCTGTTTAAACTTCTGCTCAATCTTAACAGTGTATCAGTACATTGTCTTGAGTGAGGAGATGTCCTGTAACTCCATCTTGTCCTGGATCTACTTGTGTAGGCAACTGTGGTATTTGAGTACCAAACAAAACTCAGAATCCTTGATACCCAACTTTGTGTGAAGTGTATGAAAAATATTGGTAAACTCTAGCATGTCTTGGTCCCTTTCCTGCCGTAGCATGGTCGACCTTATGTATTTGTCCTCATAGCTTTTGACAGGGTAGTACTGCTCCTTGATGGCATTGTGGAATGAATTCCAAGTGGGTGCAGCTAAAAAAAGTGAGGCTGTAATTTCATCCTTCTGCTTGCAATAGGTTTCCCACCAGTCCTTGATGTGGGGGGCAACTTTGAGAAGATCGAAAGTAATCTCTTCCTGGCTAGAAAAATCATGAACAAAAAAATACCCTTCTAGTAGATTTAACCATTTATCTACAGTGTCTGCATCCATCTGACCCTCAAATATGGGAATGTCAAAGTTAACCTGTACCTTAAAGTGTGTGGTGCTTCTAGAGTAGCTGCTGGAATTAGATGTGTCGCCCCTGGGTAGCCGCTAAAGGATTTGGGCAAAGTTGTCCATTATCGCATTCCTTTGTCGCTGGAGAGCCTCTTCGAGCAAGATTTTGATAGGATCTCCTACCCCCTCATATTTCTTTTCATCCACCATGGGATGCCGTCGGGATTTGCGAGGTTGGTCTTGCAAAGGTTCGACCAGTTTAATCCCTAAATCCTTATATTCCGACCTCGTTGGGGACATGCAAAGAAAAATAGAGAAAGCGCAAACTGCTTTGATACCATTGATTTGAATTTAGATAGGAATCCATTAAATTACAGAGATAACCATAAATATAGAGATACAATAGAAATAATACTTCATTTCATTAATGTAAAACACTGAAATATGCTTACAAACAGAAATGGAAATAAACTAGCTCGTGTGATGGTAGCTTTATCTCCGAGGAGAGATGTCACACCTACATGCCTCTAAACTTTCTTACAATGAGGCTTGAAGGCCTATTTATTGTTGAGAAACAATGTAAAACCCTAAACATCCCAAACCCTAACCCTAGGAGATGAAGCTCCAAATTATGGGCCCCGTTTTGGGTAAATTGGTACATCAACTTCCTAGGGTCGTAACTTTGGCATGCGATCTTTGTTTGACGCGCACAATACCTCGTTAGAAAGATCTATCTGAGGACTACAACTTTGGGAAGAGAAATATTGGTCCATGCCACATGGTGCTCCCATTTTTCCAAAAAAATGTCGTTTAGGCCCTCAAAATGGCTTTAGAAGTTCAGGACCGAAAAACTGTCAAAAATAGTAAATTGTGCTACAAATAAGGAAACTAAAAAACTGAAAGAAACAATGGTGGGGGACCAAGTGGAATTGGTAGGTGGCCAACAATATCCACCTGGATCATTTACACTCTTCTCCAGGTAAATTTTAACTCAATCCCACCATTGTGACTTTCAATTAAATAGTCGGTGAGCAACATTTTGTTAAAAGGTTGGTGGAAATTGATAATTTCTAATTTTTCGTCTAATAGTGGCCCAATCAAGAAAATTGTTGTAAACCACGATTTGATGCAATTTTCGAATGTTCCCAACCTCCTGTTGGGAAACACTACCATGTCAACAACACCTTAATTCCACAATCCTTCCATGGAAGCAAAAACCCTAGCCTACTCATGGGTGCTCTCATGTTTGGCAGAACTGGGTTTTCTAAAATGCAGTTGGAGAATGCTTATAATGCAAATTCCACACATATGAACTAGATTTATAACATTTCACATCAAAATTGTATACATTAATTGCCAAAATTGAAAAATATTAACATGAAACCCCAATTGTGCTTACAATAATGCATAAAACACATCAATATGCACAAGAATTAATATATACAATAAATGTTACATAATTAAATTACACAATAGTTCATTATACATTATTGCATGTGAACCCTAAAGATATTGTTTTAATAGTAATTTATATAAATAACAAAACACATCAATTAAACACTTATTTGGTAAAAGTAGACCAACTAACTATGATCTATCCATCTTTCGCCCTGCCATAGACCATGTCATTCATGGATTTAAACCATAGGTCACAAGTGAGCTAAGACTACAACTCCACAAGAAATGGTAACAAAAATCATTCATACATCCAAAACGAAGGTTCCAACTCAACAACCATGCTACTCTAGGACTCCATGCACCCTCTATGCTAATTACCAAGGTGTCAACCCAATAGACATGCTCCTCTAGGTCTCTAGGCATCCTCGAGGCCAACAAAGTTACACGTCTCCCAGTTGGTTCAAAATCCAACCTCAAGCCTCCCCACCTCGTTGCTTGGGACCGAATTCTAAAAATCATCATCCTCCTTAGAGAACTGAGTAGCAATCATCATAATGATAATGAGTAATCACAAGGCCAGTGGCATATATCTTATATGTATATATATTATATATATTCTATTATATGTTCTAGTATACTCCTATATTTATGTATATAATATTATGGCCCTTCTCCCATGTGGCACACCCTAAATCCACATTGGCCCCGTAAGAGGCCACATAACTAAAACTTTTCATCCAACACTATTTCCCCCATGTCATCTTAAAGTTGCATGCCCCCATGTCCGCAACTAACATATCTATATTATTTTAGTATAAATATGTACCTTCGTAACATCATATTACAATTTTGGCCCTTAAGCCACATAATCAAAACCAACTTACAAGCCTAGACATACTAGCCCCAAAATACACAAAACATAAATATATAGGCATGCATGCCTGCAAAAGTCTCTCCAGATCACCATCCTAATATCAAGATAAAATATTTACATACAAACTGGTAGGGGTATTACATACCATATTTTGGTCTTATTTTCATTTCTTCTTTATAATATGACAATGCTCCTCCAATTGATTCCATTGTATGTGAACTTGCATTAACATCACTACTTCCTAGATGGGTTTTCTCATCATGAGAATCAATCGGTGATCTCACTAATGATCCTACAGATTAGTGCCAAGCATGTTCATAGTTATAGCTATCCTTATGTATTTTTTCTCATGTTTCAAATACTCGTGACTCAGAAGAATTTGCAAAAGATTCTATCCATCTATATTAGGAGATAATAATGAATTGAGAATATCGTTCCTTAATCGAAAATGATACTTGAGATCTTGTACCACTTCTAAAAGAAGGAAAACTTGTCATATGTAAATAAACATATAGAACTAAGTATGCATTAGGTCTAAGTGTTGGAAGACATAAGTCCTTGTTAGTCACCAATTAATTTTCAAAAGTGAAGGTATTGATTATAATGAAATATTTTATCATTAGCTAAAATAATTTATGCACACCTTGTTCTATCCCTTGCTTCCACACATAGATGGGAGGTCTATCAAATCGATGTTAAATATGAATTGTTTCATGGGGATCTACAACAATAAATCTACTAGGAACAACCTCGCAGCTATGTTTCAAAATGACTCTATATTTCTTGTCACCTCATGAAATCTCTCTACTGTATTAAATAAAATCTTTGAGCTTAGTACGCTGAAATCATTAGATTTCTTCTAAACTTGGATTTTATATATGTCACTATGACCCCAATTTATATATAAAGAATGTTGGGAGATATTTCATGATCCTTGTTCTTTACGTTGATAACCTTATCATCGTTAGTAGTGACCCTAAACATTTATCCAATGTGAAATATAACATTAAGAGGAAATTTGAAATGACGGACTTAGGCTCTTTTCGTTAATTCCTTAGCCTTTGATTATTACAAACTAACAAAATAAATTTGTCCTTCCCAATGTAAGTATTCATATGAATTTCTTCACTTCTTTCACATGGAATATTATAAACCAACCCCTTACCCCTTCCAATATGGTGTCAAAACCATTTCCACCTGCACTACACCTAAATTTGATGACACTATGTACCATGAATTAGTTGGTAGCCTCTTATAGCTAACTCATACTCATCCTAATATTTTCTTTGTTGTTGGTCATCTTGTTTGGTATATGAAAAATCCCAATAATATCACTAGAAAGAAACAAAAGGGATACTTCAGTATGTCCAAGGTATAATTCGATTTTGGATATATTACAATTTATGTAGGGATTCTAGCTTCTCACAATCTCCTTCCTTTTCTTTCACTTGACTTTTCAATATTTATTCTATTCTCATAGCCTCTTCTAGTTCTATCTTTAGCAAGATGATTGTTGTTTCATCATAGTCATGATTTTTCTTTTCATATTTCTACAATAGTTTCTTCTATGTTTTAATCTTTCCTTTGGTTCCAACTATTTCATGCAATGAATTGACAAGTTCTTCCTCAAGAATTACCTCACCATCAACTTCTTCTTTCTTTAAATTTGATTTCTATTTATAATTGTTAATATTTTCTTAATCAACATTTTGAACCTCCATGATCATGAATAGTACATTTTTTTCCATCATCATATGCATGTCTACTACTCTCTTCTAATGAGCTACTATCTTCTTCCAATTTTTTAATTTTTTTACTTGATAGATTTTCCCCTTTTATTTTCATAAAATTTACCTCTATTTTTATGGTCTTTCTCATAACCAGTGTCCTCCAATTTTTCATATGGACATTTAATACCAAAATGACCTATTTTACCACAATTAAAACTTATTTGAATATTAGATTATCTCTTTATTTATTAGATTCTCTTTTCATCTTTCTCATGAATTGGTTTTCCTTTCCATCTAAATCATAGCTTCAATGACCATGGTCCTTGTGTCATTTTGTTTTCTTTGATGCTTTGAAGTCAACTTTCTTTAGTCATTATTCCTCTTTTTCTATTCTCATTTCATATGTACTTAGGATTCAATTTATTTCATTCATTGTTAGAGTTTATAGATATTTCATTTCTTCAATGGGTGAGACTATTACATTGATTCTCAAGGGAAGATATCTTAACCTTTTTTGAACAATTACTAATTCATCAATCTTTTCATAAAGTCATCTAATATTATTAACAATCTCGTGTTTGCAAAGAATGAAGCTAAAAATATTTTCTACTTCATTCATCTTCAAAATCTTAAATTGTATTCTATGGTTTTGAAGCTTCCCCCGTTCACCTTTTCATATTAGTCATAGGTTTTTTTTTTTTTTTTTTTTGCTAAGGCAAGAGACGTTCCTTCAATGAATATTAATCGAAAAATAATTTACAAAATTTAGAGCTGTCCACTAGACAATGTGGACCAAGAACAAGGTTGCTTATCGCTAGAGGCAAGGCCCCCAACCTAAAACTAAGACTCGACAAAGGAGCTGAAAGGGAACATGGGCAAATGAAGAACCAAAAAAAGTCTCCACCAAGGCCCACTAAACCAACTGATTTAACCGAGACTTTCCAAGTCACATCTAGACCCATCAGCAGAGGAGAAAATCGCTTCTCGAAGACATGCTTACTTTAACTCCTCGGCCCCACACAACTACACACGCAATCCAGATCGTTGAACCCTGCTTCTAAATTTGATGTCCCAAAAACATATTGCTTGGCCCCCACTGCCAGAATTCCAACCCCAAAAAGAATTGACTTTTCCGTGAATCCGCGAAATAGATAACACTATGTCCCCACCAAACTGCATGATAATTTCTGATCGTTGATTAATGCCGCAGCAACCAATGGATGAGATCCATATCGTACGACTGATTTGCCTGAGCTTTACCATGCAATGAGGGTGGTTTACCACCCCCTCCCTCCTCCACGTGTCGCCAGGTGTATGGAATGAATTCCAATTGACAAAAACCACCTTACGATTGAGAGTGGTGTGATCACCAGTAAACCGCTCAGGAAGCGGTTTTTCCTTCCGCATGGTGAAACCGTGGGAAAAGTGGTTGCCGTCATAATCCTAAACCCCTATTATAACCTTTGGAATGTTGAGCATGTCGTTCCTCTCCTCCTTGTTGTGATTAAAGTGTCTGCAACCAAGATCGACGTTAATCTTTTTGGAATGAAGCCAGTTGCCTGGCCTATGCCGTTGAATCCTAAAGTTGGTATTATCAATGCTACAAAAGCCTGCCTTAATTTTCCTTCCACCTACATGTTTGACCAAAATGGGGGGCTCTAATCGAGAATTGCTCATTGAGACCTTTCCTTTTCAATTTTATCCTGAAACACTTCTTTGTCCTCTTCCGCTAGATTATGACTAAGAATTTTCAGATTGCCATGTGCCATTGCTTGCCACCCTGTCACAACTCCACTTTCCTTGCAACTAACTCCTTGGTTGGCTAAGAAATCCACTAGTTTGTTAGCCTTTCTGCACACATGATTGAACCTAACTAAGAAAATCCCCTGAAGGTGACATTGAATTCTCTTGAAAACCTGGATTAACTTCCAGTGGTGCGAGACTTTCTCCGGCTTTGATCCGTAATTGATTTTTTTTACTGAGTTAATAACTAACTCAGAGTCAGCTTCAATGATCACGTTGTGATAGTTTTCCTGCTTCAACAACTCTAAGCATTGCTCCATAGCCTTTAATTCCACCATATTATTGGTGGCTCTTCCTAAATGACAATGGAAGAGAGAGAGGATGTTACCTGCTTCATCCCACAGAACCCCCCCAAAGCCAACTATTTCGAGGTTGCCTTTAGAGGCTCCATCTATGTTGTATTTAAAAAAACCTCTTTGAGGAGCCTGCTAGTACTCGTTTTCAGATTCCCTTTTTCTTGTTGTTCTATTCTGGCTTAGGGGGATGATCCCCTGCAATCCTAACAGCCTGAGAGTTCTCAAGTCTGCTCATGTGGAAGTATTTTTGGGAAGATTCTTGACTATTGAGCTGACCGTCTCCTCGATCTGTTTTAAGATCTCATAAAATAGGTGAGAAGCGGGATTCTTTTCATGTTTAAAGATTCTCTTATTCCTTTCTTTCCATATGTTCCAAATAATAAAACTTGGCATGAGAGCCCAAGTGATGAGCCCCAAAAATGGATAATTATATGGGCTCATCCAACCTCCTAATTCAACTTAATCCACCATTATCATTAGTTTATTTCATGTTTTTTATTATATTTATGCTAATAGAGTGAATTGGGTTAGTCATTATGCCAACAAGTCTAATGTGT